>PVJO010008084.1:0-77351 GCA_004026905.1 Hystrix cristata | reverse complement strand
TGTGTCACCTGCCTGCTGAGTGTCCTCCAGGCTGTCACCCTCAGCCCCAGAGGCTCCCGTCTGGCAAAGTTCAAACTGAAATCGCTGCACCAGAACCTGTGCTGCTGCTTCTTTGTTTGGGTCCTCAATATGCTCCTCAGTGTTCGTTTCTTAATGTCCACTGTTGCCACTCCCAATGGGACCTCACAGAGTCTTATGTCACCTTCAACATCCTGCTCTCTTTTGCCCATTACTTCCCTCCTCAAATATACATTTTTCTCACTGATGACTTTTGAGCACGTGTGCTGTATAGGGCTCATGGCACTCTCAAGTGTGTACACGGTGATTCTCTTGTGCAAGCATAAAAGACAGTCCCGGCAACGCCACAGCACCAGCCTGTCTCCAAAAGCATCCCCAGAACAAAGGGCCACCTGACTATTTTGCTGCTCATGACTTTCTTTATTATTTTATACACTTTGGACTGTGTTATCGGGTCTGCCTCTTCAATCTCGTGGAACCATGACCCGGTTCATCACAGTGTCCTGATGCTGGTGGGCAATGGCTATGCCACAGTCAGTCCTTTGGTGCTAATCAGTACTGAAAGATGAATGATCAAGTGCTTCATATTCATGTGGGGTAAAGACAATAAACGATTTTTTATTTCATCATGGAGAATTTCTCTGACCATGAACCACTGCTTTGAATTTCTATTGGATATTGAAATTTTGTACTTATGCTTTTACAATCTGTTAAACATATTTACTTTGATATATATTGCCGATAAATACACCAGATAATTTAACAGCATATCTCCCTGAGGAAGCACAGGTTTCTAACTTAAACTTACTTATAAGAAATAGAAATCTCATGTGCTTCCAAACTCTAAAGAACATGATGTATAGAACTGGTTTTTAAAGAATACACCAAGAAGCTACAAAGAAAGAGGAAGAAAGTACTGCAAATGTGCTGAAAAATTCTGGGATATTATTGTGTTCATAGCTTTACATGTACTATTTATGGTGATATTTATTGGTTTGTATATTTCATATATTGTTTTATTTCATTCCAGTTATACCACAGGAACCTTATTTTAAAAGAAATCGAAGAAGAGAGCAGAAAACCTGGGTATACAATTTAAGGGCCTTATAACTTACTAAATGGTACATTAGTGTCTTGAGTATATAAGTAACTTTGTATGGCATAATGGTCACCATCGCATTTTTATGAGGTTGGGAAAAAACACGAATTCAACAAAGTAAAATTATTATGGTCTTCATTTCCTAGATATAATGTAATAATATCAACAGAAAGCAGGAATAACAAATTTTCTTTCTGCTCTCTTGCTAAATTTCTATACTTGTAAAGAAAATGTATAGGTTATAAACACAAAATGAAGGTCAATAGTCATCGGCAGAATATATCATAAGATCAAATCTTTTCCTGTTTGTTTTTGTTTTGGAAACCAGATCATCAATAATCACAACCATTCTTGTGTCATTTTAGTAATATTAAAATTTCAATAACTAAATTGGATGTTATTTCTTTTTTGAAAATAAAACCAAAACTGTTATTTATCTTGTCACAACAGAATGCTAGAAACAAAAGACCTCATATACATGCTGACTTCAGAATTTCTCCCAAAACATTTTTTTTTCTCTGCAACACAGACTGTGTGCGATATGAGTCCAAACCTCTTTTTCTTAAACATATATCCTGTGGGTAGTGTTACTGCAGATGCAATTACAAGCCAGTAAATGTGAAAACCTCCTGCTCTAAATTCTGGAGAAATTAAGACAAACAAGAGCAATTCACTTTCGAATTCCGAGTAGCTCTCTGTCATCTCTCTTGTCCCCCCTTTCTCATCTTCAGCTAAATGGTCTTCTCAGTCTTTGAACGGGACATCAGCATCCCCCCACCTTCAAGCAGCCACTGGCTCCCCCCAGGCCTTGAGCTTGCAGACTTCAGAAGGAAGCAGGGTCTTGGGCCGATTGCAGACCCCAGGCCTGGGTGGCCTGCATCATCACGTGTGCCCGTTCCTATTCCTCAAATCTCAATCTCTCTCATTACCTCTGTTAAAAAAGAAAAAGCAGACTTAGAGCTCTCACATATCAGAAGGGAGAGCTACATCCAGAACGATAACATCAGTTCTCTTCTTGCGCCTCCAAAAGCTTCCATGTGTCCTTGGGACAGGCCTGGGAGAAAGGGTGGCGTGTGCACCTCAGCGAGGTCGGGCGAGACCCGGCTCTCAGCCGGCACAGGGCCGGACTGGTGACCTCTAAAGGCCACACTGGGTGCTGCATGGCCTGGGGCCCAGGCACCCACCTGGCCAACCTCACAGGCTGGACACGGGAGCCTCCCTGATTCTCAGTGCCTTGAGGACACAGCGGGGCCCCTGAGCCTGGCCTCCTTCTTACCTCCCCTCTGGTCCCTGAAACCACCCTCAGGTAGAAGGATGTGTCCAAATCCAAGATTTCACCCCGCCCCAGCTCTGGTTCCCACCCTGTGCTGGTGACCCTTGCTCTCAGGAGCATGTCCAGACGCCTCCCCTAACCCTTCACCTGCACCTCAGCCATGTCCCCACACCCTGCCTTTCTGGCCCCGTGGATCACCCATCAGTGCCTCTCCTTCCCAAGCTCTTCCTATCCGCAGGATCTTTGCATGTGCTAAGGCAGGGAGGTGGCTTTGCTGGACAGGCTGGGGTCAGAATGGAAGGTCAGAACAGGCCTCAGGGGGGCAGTGCTGAGTCCACGCCCCAGTTCATGCCTTCACAGGTTGCTTATTCCTCTGGTTGTTTCTAGGTTGCTGGGGGACAGGACTGTAAAGACAGCCGGGCTGGCCCTGGCTGCAGTGGAGGATGTGGCTTTCCAAGGAGGCTGGGGCTTTAAGTGGGTGGCTGTGCCTGCCCCTCCCCCTCCCACAGTGGCCTGGCCAAGCAAGGTAGGGACATGGCAGGTCCCCAGCCAGGGTCCAGGCATGAGGCACAGACTGTGGCCCCCACAGCACTTCCCACACTCCTCCCCCACATGCATCTGTGTCTAGGCCCACTCTCTGGCCTCAGAACATTCTAAGGGGAGACAATCTCATTCATTCACTCATGCATTCATTCGGCCAACACTGACTGAGAACCTACTGTGCACAGGCCCTGTTCCAGGCCCCAGGACCCAGCACAGACAAGACAGACAGAGATGTGTGCCCTAGTGTGGCTGACAGCCCCTGGGGGCTGGATGAGGCGGGGTAGACCTGCAGTGCACCAGCTCTGTGACCGCCCCCACCCACCCTGGTAGCAGAAATGGCATCAGCAGCACCTGCCAGCGCTGCTCTCATGCCTGAGCCTAGAACTCTGGGCAAGCGGTGTTGAGGATGGGGGACATGGTCCCAGCCTCACGTTCTGCGCTGCCTCAGCTCTCCAGAGTGATACTGCACCTTTCCTAGGCTCAGGACCACAGGGCTGCCTTCTGAGACAGTGAGCACCCCATCACCGGTAGTGTGCAAGGGGAAGGTCTTCCCAGCTGAAAGGAACACAAGGTTTTAAGGTCACCTCCAATGACACATAAGTGCTGAATTTGGACATAAAAACCCGGACACAGCAAGGCTGCACAGCGGCCCTGCTGAGCGGCGGGCAGAGGGCCCGGCATCCCCCGAGCCCAAGCAGGTCCTCGCTAGAATGAGCAGAGCTGACTGCAGCCCTCTGCACAGCCCCTGCCAGAGATTGCACAGCAGTGCTCAGCCACCTCCCAGGCAAAGGCCCACACAGCCTGCCAACCAGCTGTTTCCACCCATCGGGCACATGCACCAAGCCCACAGTTATGTCCCAGACCCTCTGAGGCCTGGCCCTGGCCCGAGGGCACATGGGTACTGCGCAGGGTGAGGATCCTGTGGAATGTGCTGCCACCGAGGCCTCCTGGCCAAGCCCAGGAGCAAGACCAGCCCTGGGGGTGCTGGGAGCCTGCAGTCCCCCACACTCCCTCTTCCCACCCAGGGCTCCCAGCCCAGGCTCCTGATGTGGGACACCGACTCCTCACTCAGGGCAGGAGCCAGGAGGCCGGTCTGGCAGGTGACACGGGCAGTGGCCGAGCTCGTGCTGGAAGGCTGGGTCCCTGGTGACCCAGCCCAGGCCCAGGCGGCCTTGCCCAGCCCGGTGAGGGCTGTTTCCAGGCAGACTGGGCTGGGCAGGCTGAAGGACAGACCAGCACTTGAGAACCCAGCACAGGTCCAGACTCTGCCGCCGGCTGCTGTGTGGGACTTGGCCAAGGCAGTGCCTGCCTCTGAGCCTCAGTTTCCACACTGACAAATGTGGGACCACAGAGTCTGTACCAAGGAAGGATGTGAGGGCGTCACGGGACCCAGGTTGCAGAAGTGTGCCTGCTGCCGTGGGCGGCACGTGGCACGTGTGCCCTCAAGGTCGTTTGTCATGTTGTCACTGGGGGCACTGCTGGGCTCCAGCGGCCAGTCCTAGTCTCCAGCCTGTCCAGCTCCAAGGGCGCGGTCTCAAAGAAGCTGGTACACAGGGCGGCATCAGGGCCGGGACCGCAGGGAGTCTTGCCTGCAAGAATCGGGGTTTTCTCCACACTGGTCGGGCTACTGCCTACACTCCACACTGCAGCACAGCACAAACACGGATCAGACCCACCCAGAATGAGCCCCACGCACAACCCTGCCACCCCGACTCAGCGGCTGCCACTTGCCCCCTACACACTCGGTTCCCAACCAACTCTGTACCTGCCTCAGAGCCTTTGCATCTGTTGCTCCTGCCACGGGAACACCCTCCCCTAGATCTCTGCACAGCTTGCTCCTCAGGTACCAATCAGAGGTCATCTGTTCAGGAGGCCTCCCAGGGATCCCTGTCTCCACACCCAGTTTATTCCATCTAGAACATTTTCAATCATCCTCTTGGATTATTCTTTGTTCAAGATCTGACTTCCCTTAAGGGAATGTGGTCCCCAGAGCAGGGTCAGGGTCTCGCCTGTCTTGGTCATGGCCTTGAGCTGCTAATAAATGTTCATCAAGTGAGCACATGAATGACTTCAAGCCACTCTCAGGCGGGAATGCAGGTTCCACCCTGCGCTTCTCATTATTGTCTCCAGTCCCGACCTCTTCGGGTCTGGTAACAACCCCACCGCGGATGAACGCTCTTCCGACCATCTGAATCTGTACTGGGGAATTACTCCCACATCCACACTAATAATAGGTCTTAAGATGAGAGTTTGTCTGATGCAATATTTGTGGAAGGGCCAGATGAGATGTTTGCATCTGAAAGTTCCCCTGATGTTTCAGGGTGCTCCCCAGTTCCCTGGCCAAGAGGAAGAGAGACAATAAGAAAGCGTATTGAATCGCAGCAGCCAGGGAGAAGCTCTTGGTGCAGAGAGAAGCCCGGAGTATAGACAGGAGGCCGAGAGGCAGGCCCCTGCATCACTCTGAGTCTCCCCATCTATAAAATGGGACTACAGTATTTGCCTCCCAGGGAAGGAGCCCATGAAATGATCCCAGACTTTCACAACCATGATGCACTGTGCTTTGCCATCTTGCCTGAGCCCTGTGTGCTATGAGCCGTGGAGTGTTTTCCTTTAGATGTACTTTCTTTCTCACTTGAATGCATTTCATGGGGAAAATTTCTCTCAATGGAAAATCAAGAACTCTTGCAGGACTTCTGTAGGGAAGGTGAGAGCGAGCTGCAAGGGGGTTGAGAGGGTTTACACAGCTAATGGCACCTCTGGTCCAGCCCAGCTCTTCCCTGTGACAGACGGCTGAGCTCCCGCCATGGCCCGGGCCCTTCATGGGTAGAGCGGGCTCCCGGGGCTGCAGAGCTGGCTGGCCTGTGAGGGTGCAGGGCTGCATCTCGCCCACTGGATCTTCTTTTTTAAATTTCATTTCCAAGAACATGTATTGGTACATTGTATACATAGTGGTCACATTTATAGTAGTTAATTTGTACCTGTAGGTGATACATCCTGGTTCCCCTTCTTCCCCACCCCTCCCTTCCACTTCCTTTCCCTTCCCTATTTACAGTAGCTGTATTTACATTTCCCCCTTTTTGCCCTTTCTTTTCTGTTTCCTTTCCTTCTTTTCCCCCTCCCTCCTTTCTAATTCTCCTCCATATTGAATATTATCTTAGTATCTATTATGCTTTTTTGTCCTTATTTATGCTTACAGCTTCTCATACCAGAGAAACAATTCAATATGTACCCATGAATGTTTGATTTATTTCACTTAAGAATATATTCTCAAGGTACCTCTATTTACCCACAAATATTTCAAGTTTATCCTTTTTTATGGCAGAATAATACTCCATTGTACAGAAAAAAAACACATCTTCTTTAGCCATTCATTACTTGTTGGGCATTTGTGTTGTTTCCATGACTTAGCTATTACAAACTATGTTGCTATAAACATGGTTGTGCATATATCACTGATGTTTTTAATTCTTCTGGGAAGATACCAAGCAGAGGAATAGCTGGGTCAAATGAAACCTCTAGTCCTAGTTTTTTGAGGACTCTCCACACTGATTTCCACAATGGTTGGACCAGCCTACATTCTCACCAACAGTGGAGGAGGGTTCCTTTTTCCCCACAGAGCCCCCAGCATTTGTTACTGGTTGATTTCTTGATAATAGCTGCTCTTTCTGGAGTGAGATGAAATCTTAGCGTTGTTTTGATTTGCATCTCTCAAATGACCAGTGATATTGAACACTTTTTCATATATTTGTATTTCTTCATCTGAGAGGTGTCAAAATAAACACTCAAAAATCAGTAGCATTTCTATATGCAAATAACAAACTGAGAAAGAAATTAGTGAAGATACACCTTTCACAATAGCAGCAAAAAAATGAAATACTTAGGAATCAATCTAACAAAGCAAGTAAAAGATCTTTACAGTGAAAACTATAGTACTCTAAAAAAGGAAACTGATAGCGATTTCAGAAAATGGAAAGACATCCTATATTCTTGGGTAGGAAGAACCAACATAGTGAAAATGGACATATTTCCTAAACTACTGTACAGATTGAATGCAATTCCAATCAAAATACCATAGAGTTAGAGAAAGCAATCATGAAATTCATCTGGAACCAGAAGAGACCAAGAAGAGCAAAAACAATTCTGGGCAACAGGGCCAAGGCAGGGGGAATCACAATCCCTGACTTGAAATGATACTATAGAGCTACTGTGCAAAAAACAGCATGGCACTGGCAAAAAGACAGACCCGAGGATCAGTGGAACAGGTTAGAAGATGCAGAAACAACTCCAAACACACTTAAATACCTCGTCTTCGACAAAGGAGCCAAACATTATTACTGGAGGAAAGAGCCTCTTTAATAAATGGTGCCAGAAAAATTGGCTTGCCACATGCTGGAAACTAAAACCAGATACATGTCTCTCACCATGTACTAAACTAAAATCGAAGTGGATCAGAGATCTAAACATTAAAACAGAAACACTACATCTGCTGGAAGAGAGAATAGAAAGAACTCTTGAAGACATAGGGGTAGGGAAAAAATTTATGAACATAACTCAGACTCCATGGGAAACAGCACAAAGGATCAGTGCTTGGGATCACATTCTATTAAAAGGTTTTTGCACAGCAAAAGAAGTCACAAAAACAGTGGCACGAAAACCCACAGAGTGGGAAAAAATTTTTACCAACCATTCCTCAGACAAAGATCTAACATCTAGAATATATAAAGAACTCAAAAAAATCAAACCCCCCAAGTTTAGAGACCCAATCCAAAAATGGGCATTGGAAGGAATTGTTGCCAGCCGGATCTTAATGACACTGAGCCTGCTGACACGGGTCCGCTCATGCATCGTGACTGGCACTTTTGTGCTAGGCTGAGTCCTTATTTTTTTCTTCTCACGATGCTGCGGATCCACACCAGAGCCTTGCACGTGCTAGGCAGGCACCTTACTGCTGAGCTACATACTCAGCCGTAGCACTTTCTTTATATTCTATTTAATTCATTCACTGCTTGAAAAAAGTTCCCAGTGTATCAGAATCTAAAAGATTCTCAATATTGTTCTCCCCCTTTATTAATGAGTGCAGCCATTCAGTGGGTTTTTATTCAACATCTATCACATGCCCCTGGGCCAGCTCCATATCACCTCAACTTCGTCTTTTTCCTCTTTTAGACTCTTGGTCTTTGCAGGACATCTTCAGCCCTCCTGGACTGAGCCTTCTTGCCCCTCTCCCAGATCTCTTGTTGTAATTCACTGGTGGTCTTTGTCCCATCTAAATCTGAATCCCAGGATAATTAGGGATTGTGCCACCCAGAATCCAGAGAGGCAGCTACCCAGCAGATACTGCCTGGTCCCTGGGGGCTGCTTCTCCACACGACAGAACACCTCTGGTACTTGAGGACCCTTTGTCATTGCTGTGAGGGACTATCAGTCTAAATGCTGTATTTTCTTCATTGGGAGGCAGGTGCTGTAATCCCATTTTACAGATAGGGAGACTGAGGCTGAGAGTGGTAAAGGGGCCTGCCTGCTAGCCTCCTGTCTATACTCTGGGTGTACACAGACATGGGTACACAGATATGTCACAATTGTTGTTGTTCCTTAGAAAATAGGGCAACACACAAAGCAGTTATTGTCTAGTGTAGATTTACCAGTTAACTTGCCTCTCTTCCAACTCTCTAGGTTAGTTATATGCTTTTCTATTATATGAAGGGTGAATTTTCCTAAGGAGGTGGTAAACATTTCCTGCACACTTGCTGTGTCCCTCTCCCCTGGTATCTCTTGCTGTGTTCCACCAGCTGCAGGTAGCAAATCGGCCCAGCCCAAGCTCTGGAGGCATCTGGGCCCCTCCTTGTCCTCAGCTCCCACATTGGAGGAGTCTCTGAACATGCTAAGCACTCTACTTCCTCATTGTCCCTTCTGGGCCAGCGCAGAGGCCTGGCCTCCTGGAGATCACCCTCCAAACCACCCGCTCCATTCAGAATTGGCTTGGAACCAGAATGATGATCAGTTTGCTTGACTACTGTCCTCAAGGGCAGAGAAGGAAGCTGAAAGCTCCTAGCTTTGGCCCAGGAGAAGAACTGTGCTTACTTTCAATCATACGGGCATCAGAATGAGAAAAGAGCCTCGTCCAGCCTTGAGGGACATCCACAGAGGCCAGGGGGCTATCGGGCTCTGCCGCTGGGCACTAGACCCTGGCTGAGGGCTGGTGGCCCTTCCTGCCCTTCCCTAGCCAGCCACTAAGAGGCCTGGGACCTGGGCCTGGCTGGAGAAGCTCACAGGGGACCTGACAGCCTCAACACAGGAAGATGAATGAAGGCTTCGGAGCTTTGAGGTAGCTGGCAGGAAAGGAAGTGCATCTTCAAGGTTGCTTGCCATGGCAGGCAAATCCCACCCGAGTTTGGTGGTAGCATGATTTTGGTTTAAGATCCTTAGCCCTGAGATGTGACACTTATGGCCTCATGAATGCAGAGGGAAAGTAACCTCATGTTTTCTTTCTAATGGGTGTTAACTCACACTTTAGAAAGTCCTAAAAGTCCACGTAATACGGCTTCTCTATTGTGCACTTAATGCCATCTCCCAGAGTATTCCAAACAAAGCCTGCACCTTCCTAGGCCTTTCCTTTCCAGGGAGACATCCCTTCCGCACAGGCCTTTCTGAAGGCTTTCTTGGACTCCTTCTCGAAACACAAGGGGCACCCATCTCACATCCACCCCACATTTTGCTTTGGAATTGGCTGTTCCCTTCCCCATCTTGCCTATGAGGACAAACTCTTAATCCCTCTTCGAGCCCCTCCGTGAAGCCTCTCTTGTGTCCTGCAGGCTGAATTGACTCCATTTCTCCTGCTCCCATCCCTGTCGGCCCCACTCTGGGTACTACAGAGCACAGAGCCCCGGCTGACTCACCGCTCCATCCCTCAGCCACAAGAGGAGGCATGTGTGAATGAATGAATGGGAAGGGGAAGGAGGGTCTCCAATCACTCCACACGGCAACAGTTCCTGTCCATCTGCCATCTCTGACATGGGCCCTGATTTTCCTAAGCCCTTTCTCCTCCCTGGCTATCCTGGATCCTCACATCGGCTGGGACACAGCTTAGGCTAAAAACTCGAATCCCGGTGGGCAAATGACAGGAAACTGAGGTCCCGAGAAGAGTGACTTGCACAAAGGATTTAACTACTAAGGTCACACCTGTTCTGACCCCTCAGAACTGACTCTGGAGCCCTCCTGGAAGTGCAGCAGCTTTGGGGAGTGGAGGAAGAAGGCCCTCCCTGTGCTGAGCACTACGGTGGGCTCCACCCGGTCCTCTCTGGGCCCTCTGGGATGAGTTACATGGTTACACGCTGCAGGGCAGACTGCTGGAAAGGTGTAAACAATGCCAGGGTCATGCTTTTGGTGAGGAAGTGAGAGGGTAAATGCCTCAGCTGTAGGGTGCAAAGTGGCAGGAGTGGTTAGAATTCAGGGTGCTCTAGCTTTCCCTGCCACCCTATTTGAGGGGTAACTATTTCCTCTGCTGATCTACCTTCATGCTTGGTGAACTGTTTTTATTATTGGGTGGGTTCTGATATTCCTGGGTTCTTCCCCTCCTTGAACAAGGAATTGAATGAGGGGGGCAAAAAAGTAGTTCTAAAGTTAAATTTAAAATAATAGAGAAAAGAAGAAAAGGAAAGTTGAGCATAGCAATAGAAACAGCAAAATATGTACTGGGCAGCACCATCTTCCCATGGGAGGGAAAAGGGGGAGCCCCTTCCCTGGCCGCTTGGTAGAGAAGAGAGAGCGTGTCTGGTATTGCTTCTATTTATCGAATGGAGTTCCCATGGAAACTCAGGAGAACTCCCTACAGTCCACGTGAGGGGGCCAGTGGTTGAAATTGGTGCCTCAGGCTGACCTCAGGTCCAGGCTACTTCTCCAGGTCACGTTTCCTTGCCAGCCAACCTTAGCCACGCCCTATTCCTACCTCATTTCCCCCGAGAGACATAAATCCCCATAATTCTTTATGGGGTGTTGAGAGGCTGGAGGTCTCTTCTTCTGAAGCTACTTCCTGCTGGATGGGGCGTAGACCCTACCTACCGGGGATCGTCTCTCCTAATCTACCTTAGAGTATTGTGGCTTGCTGGCTGGGCTGAGGAAAGAAATACCTGTCAGGAGGCAATGAGAAAATGGTTAATGACCTTCATGGTTACCCCAAATGTGGGGAGTAGGTTAGATCTTTTATGTCTTTTCTGTGGTAGCATTAGTGTTTTGCTTTTTTAAAGAGAAACCTTAAGTCTTTCAGAGGCTCACAGAAGTAACTTACTCCTTGGTGAACTTGTTCTTCTGACAGCTCAGGTGGAGCTAGCTTCACTCTAGGAAGATGAATCCAGTTATCTATTTCTGCCACCTTTACCACAGTGGGTGTGGCAAGGATCACTGAGAAAGGGCCTTTCCATTTTGGGTTTAGCTGCTCAGCAGGTGTTCTCTCTCTCCAGGTTTTTATAAGCACTTGGTCTCCAGGATGGACAGTAAGTGGTCCACCTGGGTTAGGAGCTGGGCGAACTTTGTTCCCATATGCTTGAATAGCCTGTTGTACTTGGCCTAGATTAATGATATACTGTAAGAGCTTGTTAGTTTCAGGATCTATTATCATATCAGAGGATAGAAATGGTCTCCCATATAGCATCTCAAATGGACTTAATCCAGTTTTGGGCACATTTTGAACTCTCATGAGTGCTATTGGCAGCAGTCAGAGCCAGGGCTCAGAGGTCTCTTGGCAAAGTTTTGCCAGAGTTGGTTTTAGAGTCTGGTTGGCTCTTTCTACCTTTCCAGAGAATTGGGGTCGCCAGGCAGAATGGAGGTGGTATTTTATTCCTAAAGCCTTTGTCACCCCCTGAGTTATTTGGGAGATGAAAGATGGGCCACTGTCACTCTGGAGAGACTGAGGAAGTCCGAACCTGGGTATGAAGTCTTTAAGAAGCACCTTGACTACCTCTGTGGCCTTTTCTGAATGGGTAGGAAAGGCTTCAATCCAACCTGTAAAGGTGTCAATTAGAACATCTGTTTCAATCCTGTATATGGTGGCATATGAGTAAAATCTATCTGCCAATCGTCTCCAGGGTATGTTCCTCTCCTCTGTACAGGCTCTAACAGAGGAGGTGGTTCAGGCTTGCCAGGATTATAAGCACAGAGTGGGCAAGCTTTACAAACCCTTCGGGTGATTTTCGTTAGCCCTAGTCCTGTAAAGATTCCAGTGACCATTTCTAATGTAGCATCTCTTCCCATGTGGAAGGAATCATGAAGTGTTTTTATAGCTTGCCATTGTATTTCTCTAGGGAGAACTAATTTGTCTTGTAAATACCACCAGAGTCCCTTTTTGATTCCCCCTTGTTCTAAGGCCCACTTATTCTCCTGAGGAGTGCAGACTGGCTTTAATGGTCCCTCAGGAGCTGGGAACAAGGCTAGGACCTTTAAGGGCTGCCCTTTTTGCTTCTTTATCTGCCTCAGAAGGAATCTTCAGACATGTCTCTCTGATGTCCTTTGCAGCACATAACTGCAACCTGCTTAGGAAAATGGATTACTTCTAAGAGCTGTAGAATTTCTTCCTCGTTCATAACAGGACAGCAAACCTCATCCTATTATTCCCTAAACCTCGGAAACAGCAAACCTGTTTCCATATTGCTGCATGGGAATGCAGTATTAGGAAAGAGTACCTGGAATCCGTATAGATGTTCAATCATTTGTCTTTTCCTAATATTAATGCTCAAGTAAGAGCTATCAATTCTGCCTTCTGAGCAGAAGTTCCTGGAGGGAAAGGTTTAGCCTCAATGACCTGCTGTGAGCTGACAGTTGCATAGCCTGCCTTTCTATGTCCTTGGACAAAGCTACTTCCATCAGTGAACCAAACCTCTTCAGGGTCTGGGAGAGGCAGATCACCGATGTCTTGTCTGCTTGGATAGGTCTGAGAGATGAGTTGATCACAAGAGTGGCTAACTTCTTGACCTGTAGGCATCAAAGAAGCGGGGTTAATAGTAGTACAAGTCTTTATAGTAACTTCTGGAGTGTCCAAAAGCATAGCATGATATTTAGTGAGCTGTTCTCCCGTCAACCACAAGTAGCCCTTTGTCTCTAGTATTCCTTTGACTTGATGGGGTGTTAGGACTTCTATTTTCTGTCCCAAGGTTAACTTTTGAGGCTCTTCTGTTAACCTGGCAGTGGCTGCAATTGCCCTCAGACAGGATGGCCACCCGGCAGCCCCTCCGTCTAGTTTCTTGGAGAAATATGCTACTGGGTGGTGTTCTTGTCCTAGCTTTGGGGTTAAGACCTCCAGAGCAACTCCTCCCTTTTCTGACACACATAGAAAGAAAGACTTTTTCAAATCAGGTATCCCCAGTGCTGGAGCCTGAGTAAGGGCATGTTTAATTTCTCTAAAGGCCTTGTCAGCCTACTTTTGTCCATTCTAGGGGAACAGACTCAGGGCCTTTCACAGCCTCATATAAAGGCTTTGCCATTAATCCAAAATTGGGCAACCAGATTCTACAAAAACCAGCCATCCCCAGAAATGAGCAAAGTTGTAGTTTGGTAGCGGGAAGCCCTAGATTACATAGTGCCTGAATTCTGTCTCCAGACAATTGTCGTTCCCCAGACGTGAGAAAATATCCCAAACATTAAACTTGCTGGAGGCATATCTGAGCCTTTTGAGATTTTATATCCCTTCTTAGCCAAAAAGTTGAGAATCTGTACAGTGTTATAATTAGATAACTCTTGCGTTGGACTGCAAACGAGAATATCACCTACATACTGTAGGATGGTTCCCTGTTTTAACTGTAAATCCCTTCAGTCTTTCTCGAGTGCACGGGCGAAAAGGTGAGGGCTGTCTCTAAACCCTTGTGGGAGAACTGTCCAAGTATATTGTTGTTTTTTCCTCGTGATGGGAGTTTCCCATTCAAAAGTAAATAGAAATTGTGAGTTCAGATGCAGAGGAATGGTGAAAAATGCATCCTTTAAGTCTGAGACTGAGAGCCATTTAGTGTCTCCTGGAATTTGAGAGAGGATTGTATATGGATCTGCCACTAAAGGATGGATTGGGGTGACGGCCTCATTAATGAGGCGGAGGTTTGTACCACCCAGTATTCTCCTGAGGGCTTAACTGCAGGGAGAACAGGAGAGTTACAAGGAGACTGGTGCTGCTCCAGGAGCCCGTATTTGAGAAACTTGTCTATGAGAGGCTGCGGACCTTTACGTGCCTCTTCTCTGATTGCATACTGCATTCGATTAGGAAACTGGCTGGGGTCTTTCAGTCAGATAATTACCCGTAGAGCAGAATTGGCCTTGCCAGGTACCCCATTATACCACACAGCAGGATCCACTTGTTGGCTAATTTGGTCAAGCTGATCTGTTGTAGTCTCAACAAGTAGAATCCGTTTTGGCCCAGGCTGGAACTTGAGAACTACACCTAATTTAGCTAGTAGATCTCTTCCCAGTAAGGGAGCAGGACACCTCGGGACAATTAGAAATTTGTGGCTAAATATTTGGCCTTCAAATTGGCATGTCAGAGCAGAAGTAAAGAAATTCCTCCTCGAGATGCCATCGACACCAACTATGGCTACAGACCTAGAGTCGAGTCGTCCAGAGAAAGAGATCAAAACAGAATGGGTTGCCCCTGTATCAATAAGCAGTTGAACTGTCTCACCCATGACGTCTAAGTTTACCCAGAGTTCCTCGGAGGTGATGGCAATGTCCGTGGACGGGCATTGCAGGCTGCCCTGGGCCCCTTCACTCGTCCGGGTTGGCGATGAAAGCTTTGACTGGCTCAGCCCCTCTCTGGGAGCGAGGACAGTCAGCCCTCCAGTGCCATGAGTCAGAGGCCTTATTTGCCTCACACACAGAGCAGGGCCCAGGCGGTGGCTTGGTGCAATTTCGTGCCCAGTGTCCAATCTTGCACTTGAAACAGGAGTCTTTTCCTTGGTAGTTTTGGGGTTTTTTGTTAGACGACCTGGGTAAATTTAAAACTTTATCAACTGCAATAGCTAGGACAGTAGGCTTTCTCCTTTCTTCCTCCTCGGGGTCCTGATTGTTGAACACAGAAAAGGCTGTGTCCCTCAATTGGGTCACAGGTGTCTGGGGCCCCATTTGGAGCTTTTGTAACTTACACCAAATATCTGGGGCTGATTGTGAGACAAAGTAGTGCCAAGGAGATTCTCTCCCTCATGGGAAGATAAATCCATATTAGTAAATTTTCTAAAAGCCTCTGTCAGTTGGTTGCAAAACATAGCAGGGTTTTCTTCTGGACCCTGTATAATGCGACCCACTTGATCAAAATTAACAGCTTTTTTAATATACCTTTTCATTCCCATAATAAGAGCAGATATCATTTTAGACCTCTTTTCTAGTCCCTCTCGAGTATTATAATCCCAGTTTCATTCTGTTGGTGGGAGAATATCATCTGCAGGGTGATTTCTTTCCCTATCTAAAGTAAATTGCTCATTTGCATGTTCCCTAGCCTCTTGTAAAATTCTGTTGTTCATCTAGAGTACAGCAATTGGCCAAGATGTATTGGACATCTTGCCATGATAAATCAAAAGCAAGAGTCAAAGTCAGAAATCCATCTGTAAACCCTTCCAAGGACAACTGACCTAAGCTCTCCTTGCACAGTTGGATGTCTGCAATTCAAAAAGGAACTTGTACTGGAGTGCTTCCCCCTTGCCCTGGAACTTCTCTCAGAGGCAGCATAAGTTGCGAATTAGGGTGGTAAAAGGCGCCACTTCAGGTTTTTCCTGCAGGACTCAAAACTGCCTGAGAAGCATAAGAGGGCTGAGGATCACTGGATTCCCCTGGGGCATGAGGCTCCAGAGGAGTTCCTGAATCATTTGGAGCGTATGAAATTGATTTATCCACCTGGGGGCTACATGGGGGAGGTCGAGAAGACCTCCTGGTATCAGACAGATCAGAGAGACCCATTTCCCCCTGAGAGACAAGTGGGGGCCCCAGGACAGGGTCATCTAGGATATCTTCTTCCTCCTCTGGGGCCTCTCTAGATAGCCTTTGAACCTTCCCTTCTACAAAGAGTCCTAAAAGCCTGAACATAAGGCATTTCATTCCACCTTTCATGTTTTAAGCAAAAATGCCATAACTGGAGAATAGTCTCATAATCCAAAGTTCCATCCCGTACCCATCTCTCGCCACCTCCCAGTTCGTATTGGACCCAAACCATATTGCAATAATGAATAAGTGATTCACACTTTGGGTGATCTGGGTCAAAATTGTTCCACTCTTGAAGGATACAGCCCAACGGTGATGTGAGCGGAATTTTCACCACAGTAAAGTCTAGTAGATTCCCCATCTGCTTGTCTTGGGATCTATAGAGAAGGAGAGAATTAGATCTGCACTCCTTAGGGAGGCATCCCTGCCTAAGAAAGAGATCTAGAACTAGCCCACAAGGTGTGCACCTCCTTGTGTGGCCGAACAAAGACTAGATGGATGTCTTCATCTGAGTGACGATGCATCGTCTTTCCCTGAGACCCTTAGACTTAGACTACTAAGAAACCTTTCGTCTCCTTCTTTAGACCCATTGACTCATTACTGGGAAAAGGGGGCAAAGCCACTTATTGGCCTCACCTAGTCCTAATTCCCTAGAGTAATGGTGGAACTTCCCCAAGTAAAGTTCCCTTAGTCCCCTCACTGAGCCCCTTGATTGTTCAACTAGCCTTAGAAATCAGATGGGAAAAATCTCTTGCATTCATTTTGACAGAAGTACTAAGAACTGGGGTGACTCTATAGTTACAACTCACAGTTACTGTTCTGTTTAATTATCAGGCATTGATCTTTAACTTAACTATATTTAAAAGGAAAGAATAAAACCCAAGTGATGATGGCCTTGGATAAACTCTTAGGGTGGCCGAGGTACAAGGTTTTAGTCAAAAGCCTCGAGATTTTAAAACGGACAAATTTTTCTTTGCATCATGTTTTCTCCCATAGCTGTGGAAAAGGCTTAGGCCCTCAGCAAGGATATGTGCAGATTTTGTATCTGTTGGTCCCTCTACATTCATCTGGGGTCACAGCCGGAGGTGGCTGCAACTCAGATTCAATCCTGCATATCACCAAAATAAACTGTTTTGAGTTTTTAAAGAAAATAGCACATATTTTTCTTCCTATGAGAAGAAAGACAAAAAAAGAAAATTTCTTCAGCTCTCTATAACCCCTTATGCTGTTTAAAATTAGAGGCTTAGCTTGTAAGTCCAGTCATTTAAATTAGGTAATAAGATAGAAAGGCAAAGGAAAAAGAAAAAGAAAAAAAAAATGGTGGCAACTGTTTGCGCCTGCTCAGTAAAACTGCATCATGGTACAAGACAACATGGCTGCCGACCACATGGCAAAGTCACTCAGCAAACAACATGGCTGCCGACCACATGGTGGCTGCAAAAAGCAAACAAGATGGTTGGCCCTGCATGGCACAGCATTCCAGCTAACAACCTGACTGTCAATCCCATGGCAAAGTAGCCCAGCAAACAAAATGGCTGCTAACCACGTGGGGCAGCAACACAGTGTAACAGTGGTAAAATTCCAATGAACACTAAAGCCAAGAAAAGAAAGGAGCCATTTATAAACCAGGTTCCGAGGTGGAACAACAATGACCAAAACACAAACCAAAAGAGAAGATCCTCCTCAAACTAAGTACACGGAATCCAGCTCAATTTCCAATAAGAAAAGCAGTAGCAAGGCAAAATAAGCACCTTGGGAACTGAGGCTCAAGCAAACACAAGCAACCAGTGAGAAAAACAATTGCACATTTCCTCCCCCCTTCCTTATTGCCAGAAAAGTAACAAATTGCTCTTGGAGCACCTTAGGATCCATCCCTTGTGCCTCCTGCCTAGAGGAGAGAGAGAGAGAAAGAAAGAGAAAAAAAATGGAATGAAACCTCTGGGAGCAAAAGTGATTTTGCCCCGTTTAGTTTCATCCTACCTTGTTAGGTCCCTTCGTGGCGGCCAAAATATTATCGGGTGGGTTCCGATATTCCCGGGTTCTTCCCCTCCTTGCACAAGGAATTGAATGAGGGGGGGCAAAAAGTAGTTCTAAAGTTTTATTTAAAATTATAGAGAAAAGAAGAAACGAAAGTTGAGCATAGCAAGAGAAACAGCAAAATGTGTACCGGGCCTAAAAGGCACGGTAGGGGTCACCATGAAAAGGCATGACAGCCTTGGGGCTGGGTATGCAGACACCATCTTCCATGGGAGGGAAAAGAGAGAGCCCCTTCTCTGGCGGCTGGGTAGAAAGGAGAAGGAGCCTCTGGTGTTGCTTCTATTTATGGAATGGAGTTCCCGGGGAAACTGGCAAGATCGCCCTACAGACCACGTGATGGGGCAGGTGCTTGAAATTAGCGCCTCAGGCTGTGGTCAGGTCCAGGCCCCCGCTGACATCAGGTGCAAGCCACTTCTCCAGGTCATGTTCCCCCGCCAGCCAACCTTAGCCACGCCCTATTCTTGCCTCATTTTTACTTTTTTTTTTGGTGCTGGCAATCAAACTCAGGGCCTCCTGCCTGTTAGGCAAGCGCTCTACCACTTGAGCTAAATCCCCAGCCCCTACCAACTATTTTTAATTAAAGCTCCTCCGAGGTCCTCGTAGGAAATGAGCAGTCCTTGGTTTCCCCTTGTGTTGAGCAGGTTCTGCGAGGGGCGGGGAGGAGGCCCAGCATCTCAGGGGCCCCAGGATTTAAAGCGGCTGGGTGAGCAAGCGGTCCGCCAAGGCAGGAGGCGGGCAGGCTCAGGCTCCCCGAGCTCTCCAAGGAGCCGCTGCATCCGAGCTGCATGGGCCAGGAGCGCCCCCAAGTGGCTATGACTGGAAGTGCTCCTCACTTTCCCTGACGGTGCCATCGTGGGCTGGAGTCTGGATCACCACACTTGGACCGCTGACCGGCAGGACCTGGAGTCCCCTGCAAGGTCCTGCCAAACCCAAGTTTGCACTTCTGCAAGCTCACGAGCCGAACAGGCTAATGCTCCAGGGCCACCTGGTTTTCATGCCGTGCAGGGACGTCCTACTGTCCATTCTAGGAGTCTCACAGACTCAGGCATGGGACCTTAGGAGGGTTATCTGATCTCTCAGAGTCTCGGCTCTCTCGCCTGTAAAACATCCTTATAAAACAGTAGGAATGAAAGAAGCCAGCACATTTGATGTGTACATCTCAGTGCCTGGCACGTAGTTAATATTCATTTCATCAGCAAGTGCTTTTGTTTGTTTGTGTGGGGAGAGAATTGCTGCAAAATAGATCCAGAGTTCCTCATTTCTTCCTCTCTCCACTGCTACCCGAGTAACCGTCGTCCCTCTCTGAGTCTGTAGCAATTACTCCCTAACTGGTCTCTGCAGCCACTCTGGCACCCGCCGCCATGGGGAGCTTGGTGAGATGTCCGCTAAAGCCCTTCACTTCTTTACCTAGAGGCCTCTGCCTGGCCTCTCCCTGCAGTGGAGCAAAAGGCACACCCCTCATGGTGGCTCTCGGTTCTCCCCGCAGGCCCCCGGCTTTCTCCACAGCAGCCAGCAAGGACACCTTCAGCCCAGCCACCCCAGCGGACACTCAGCCGGCTTCCGCCCTCCTGCAGCATTTTCCTGGCCTCGCTCACCTACACACTCAGCCTCCCTCCTGGCTGGACAGCACGTCCAGGAGAACGGGGACCTTGGCCTTGTCACTGCTCTTCCCCCAGGACCAGCCCCTGGGTCTGGACCCAAGAATCCCAAAGCTACTTGTTGAATTTTTTTAAAATGTGGATAAACACTTCTAAATTCTGTAAAACACAAAGGCCGAAAGGTGTTCTATCAGAGGGGTGATGTGGAGGCTGTAGAGTCCCTCAGGACTGGGACTCATTCTAACTTGTGCTTCTGAGTTTGCCCGCTGCTCTCTTCTTGTGAGGACATCCCCCTGCTCACCGCCAGCCCTCAGCCCGGTCTACAGTCAAGTCCTCACTTGACTGGGAGTCCTCACTTGAATTGGGAGGCAAGAAAAGTAGCGCTTGGTCACCGGAGGAAGGGATGGGAGTGGTGAGTGCAGCGCCCTCTGGTGGGCACCGGCTCCATGACAAGTCTGCTTGTAGCTCTGTTCTTGGAAGGTTTCTTCTTACAGTTTGTGCTAGGCCCTGCCTATGCAGTCATTTGCCACCTTGTATTGCCATCATCTGGCTCCTGCACAGGACGGGAGACATCGAGGCCAGGACTGACTTTTTGTTCATCTCTGGGTGCCCCCTGGCTGGGACTGGGGCAGTGAGTGGGGGACTCTGCAAAGACACAGCTTAGAAATTTGAGGGGGAGGGATCCTGCTCGCTAACCCTAACACCTGCCAGTGACAGCCTGGGTTTCCCTAAGCTTTGAGTCAGAATCCTGTTGCCTTTGTCCTAGAGTTTTATTATTCTTGTCACCTCTCACTTGTCCCCCACAGAAAAGGGCTTCCCACCACAAGCTCCTTTGGCGGGTCAACCAGCCACGTCAATGTACTGGGCTGTCCTCTTTCTCTCCCTCTTTCCCTGTCTCTCTCTCTCCTCTCTCCCTCTCCCTCTCCTGTCTCTCCTCTCTCTCTCTCCCTCCCTCAAATCATTCTAAAGAGAGCTGGGAGGGAACAGATCGGCCTGGGACCACTGGTGACTGGTGACCACACTGTCCCGTGATACTTACTAGAAGTTTGCAAAGGGCAAATGAGGTCTGAGTGCGACCAGTGCTGCCCAGACCTAATTATGCAGTAGAATCACCTGGTTTTGCTGCTTCGTAAGACCTGAAAACCACCTTTCCAGCACACACACACACACAAACACACACTCTCACACTTTAAAATTATGCAACACTGAAATAAAATTCTGGAACACTGGGAAACTGGGAAAAGCGTAAAGTGATTTCTGGGCCTTTCCGGTGCTTGGTGGGTGCCTGGGTGCCCAGAGCCGGCTGCTGTGGCCCTTGTCTCCTGCAGGGTTCCCGGGCCCTCAGGTGGGAAGGACCTCAGGGTGTCCTGGGCTGGTGATCACAAGCCTTTTAGAGCTTGCAGTGATAACAAACAGCCTGCTGTGGCACACGTGCCATAGTTTCGCCACAGCTGTCCAAGTCTGACACGTCAGAGCTGGGAGAACAGAGGGCTCAGAGAAGGGGGACTCGCCACTCTGAGCAGGGGAGCTGTGGCTGGGGGGAGGAGACGAGGTACAGACAGTCACCAGGAGGGAGTCGGAGCAGACACTGGTCCTGGCCAAGGATAGAGAGGCAGAAGTAGAACCTCACCAGGGACTCCCAGCCCATCCCAGCAGCACTTGTGGGTGCACACACCCACAGCTTGTGGAGCTTTGCACCTGCCCCTGGGAGGGAGAGCAGAGGAGGCAGGGAAGGGAGGTTCCCAATGCAGAGAAAATGGAACAAATACTGGGAGTCTCTAGAGCTGGGTTCTGCCACAAGCTTGCTGTGCAGCCTTGGGAAAGCCACTTAACCTCTCTGGACCTCCATTTAACCATCAGTAAAATGGGTGTAATGGACGATCTGTAAATTCAGCTGATACATATTGCTGACCACCTAAGTGCCAGGCCCCAGCCTGGTTGCTAAGGATCCATAGGAAGCAAGACACTCAGAGACATGCTTTCAGTGTAGAATGGAAGCCTGAAAAATAAACACAAAATAAGTGGGATGAACATCAGTCTTCAGGGAACAGCAGGTACTAGCTGGCAGAAAAGAATACCTCACCTTGACTGGGGTGGGATGGGGAAGGCGTCCCTAGAAAAGGTGGCCTGGGAGCTGAGGGAGGAAAGAGAAATGGGGGCTGAGGACAGTGAGGTATCCATTCCACCTCCGCATTGGGTGGCTTCCTTTAGAACACACTAGCAAAGGAAAGGTTGTGTAGTCACCCGCTGTCCCACCTGCTGTCTGCCCTGACTGGCCTCACTCCAGCCTGGGGTCCCTCCTCCTGCGGAGGGGAAAGGAGGACCCTTTACCGAGTGGTGTGCCCTGTCCCCAAGTATCCTTCCCGCTCCCGTTCAGGGTGGGGCAAGGAGCCCAAGGGCACCGGGGGAGGAGGTCTGCCCAGGCCAGGGCCCGGGAGGAGGGTGCCCACTATGGGGAGGGGCCAAGCCTGCTGGGGTGATTGTGAGACAAAAATGTAACAAGAATCACCCCAGACAGGGTGGAGGCCCCATAAACTTCAAAACACCAGTCGGGTCTGTGTAATTCTTTTCAACCGTCCCTCTGCCTGTCCCCTTCAGACAGGCCACCCTCCAGGGAGACAGCGTTTTTTGAAATCTTCTCTGATCTTCAGCTGCCTGTGTCCCATAACTAAATTAGCAAGAGGGGAGGGCTGGGTCGTGGAGGCTGTGTCACCGCTGTTCTAGTTAGCTACTGCAGTGTAAGTGATCACTCCAAAGCACGATGGCCTAGAACAGCGGCCTTCAGATTTGCTGTGCAGCAGGGCTGGCCCAGCTGTTGGTTCGGCCGAGTCAGCTGCAATCCCTGAGCCGGTGCGGGCTGCTCTGGTCTCCGATCTGCTGGGATCTAGAGCAGGTGGGTCTCTCCTCACAGGAACAGGGCCTCTCACACGGCCCCCAGACTTGGTACGTGGCCCTTCAGGGTTCCGAGGATTGCAAGAGCAGCCAGGACGTCTGGAGACAGGGCTGGCGCAGGCCGCCTTCTGCACTGTCCTGCACTGACAGTACATTGTCCTCGTTGTGGGAACACTGATTCATACTAAGAAAATGGAAATAAATGCTTGTAGCACTTTCTTGCAGTTTGTTTGAACATTCTAGATGCTGAATTTTATTATGATTTAAATTATTTATAATTTTAATTTTGTAATTGTTTTGACAAACAGAAAGTACTGGACAATTTTGTAGGTAGCCTTAACTTCTGGCCAAATTTGTTTCTCATATATATATGTATATATATATATAAAATGTGTGGCTGTAAATTCATGCACTTATCAAATGAATGTGTTACTGTAGACAAAACTCTTAATGCTTTATTCGCAACTGCTGGGTAGAAAGTCTTTTAAAATATACATCTTTATAAAGTAATATTCAGGATGGTGATGGAAATTGTTTATATTGTTATATAAAAATGGCAGTATAATTTTTTTTTTTAAAAGTACATTGTTGTGATTAAAGTTCAGGCCCAGTCCAGATCCCAGAGGAGCGTGAAGACCCGAGTGTGACTAGTAGGCAGCATGCTTCACAGGGGCCACGAGTGTAAAAGGACATCCTACTGGCGTGTAGGCAGCAAACCTGCAAAGACAAGACCCTCTTTGGACTCCCTTTCTTATGAGCCTCACAGTCTTACCTCCGACTTCGTAGTCTTCACAACTTCAGGTCCACACATTACCTCAGAAACATTTTTTAGAGTATTAGGTACTTTGAGAAAGTGCTCAGGCACCCTCACTCCCCGTGACTTAGCACACGCTCTACGCGCGCAGCCAATCCAGACACCTCGTCTTCATCCCTCAGTCACATTCGGCGTCCTGAGCCCGTGTCCATCTAGGAGGGACATCGGACAGCCACAACCAAGACCGGTGGTGGAAGGGGGCAGAGGGGCCGCCTACATCTCTCAAATCCCAGCAGGTCAGTAATTCTACCTGTGATCTGCCCCTCGGCCGGGGAGGATAGAGGTCGCCTCAGGAGAGAGAGCTGGAGACTTTTCCTGGGCCCTGTGCCTTAAGGGGCTCAGGCTGGAAAGATGCTGTGTGGCGGGGCGGGGCGGGGGGGATGTATGGGGGGGTGTTGTGGAGTGGTTTTGAAATGTACTGGGGCAGAATGTCCTTTCCGTCAGATTCCTAAGCATTCCGGCTTCCATGATATCTCTCCTGGGAACCGATGGTCCCTGAAGAAACTTCGCCTGAAACTATCTGGAGCCACAGCAGCCTTATACATTTGAGCCAAAAAATTTCAAAGTAAAGATAGATAATATTTCAACTCTAGGCGCCATTCTAAGTGCTTTATGCACACTGACTCATTCCCACCGCAGCCAAGTGGGCGCCACCACAGGTCCACCCTACAGAGAGGGACTCAGGCCGAGAGGCAGGCTGCTGGCTTCTTGGGACTCGCTGTGATTGGCAGAGGCGGGTTCCTGGCCCAGGCTGTGGGGTGCGACTTGACCAGAGCCCTGTGGTCACTGTCACTGACACGAAGATCCCTCAACCAGCGCCTTCCCTCCTCGGGGAACCTGGCTTTTTTAGCCCAAAGTAGGGCTCTTTGTCCTTCTTCAGCCCAGCAGAAGCAATGACTCCTACAGTCATGATTTAACTTAAGGTAAATTGCTGCTTCTAGGAATGAACTAATTGGAAAACCGTTCCTAGGTTGAGACTTCTGTTCTCCCACTACTTCTTCTTCTGTCTTCCTGTGTCATGTCTGTAACCTGTGTGTTTTATAGACGTGGTACATATACATGCTGTGTCTATATCAAGAAACAAATGGCTGGGTGTGGCGGTACACACTTGTAAACTCAGCTAATTAGGAGACTGAAGAGCTAGGATCATAAGTTTGAGGCTATCTTGGGCAACTTAGACCCTGCCTCAAAATAAAAAATAAAAAGGGCTGGGGCTGTAGCTCAGTGATAAAATATTCCTGGGTTAAAAAAAAAAAAATCTCACAAGCTGAGGCAGGAGGATTGCCATGAGTTCAAGGCCAGCCTGAACTACTAATGAGTATGTGACATAAAATGATAAATAGCTTTGGGAATTAAAGAATAAACACAGGAAGAATTTCCCTCCAAGCTCAACAAACACAATAATCTCTGTAACTACAAACACTAGTACTCAAATAAATAAAATATAGCAAAAAAAAAAAAAAAAGAGAGAGAGAAAGAGAGAAGAATAAACACAGGGCATGTGACTTAGGCACATGGGTATTTGCTGTTGCTGGAAGCTGGGCTGTGGACCGACATTACGTATTGATACACAGAGCAATCAGAGCGGCGAGTCACAGTCTAGGACGCTGGGCAGTGTTCTACAGTGGACGGTGTCACCGCTGAACGTTTCCCTTGATTGAGACTGACCACTGGAGGAGGCTGTCGTTGATATGATAGACATGAGACATCGATGGACATTCGGCCCACAGTGAACATTAGTGACAAAGAATGCTGAGCACAGACAGGCGGGGGCACGTCAGCCTCTGGCGACCTCTACTGTCAGAGACGCCGCCTTCAGTGGGCATCGGCTGTAAATCTTTAATTCTGTAATCACAGGAAGTGAGCAGAGGGCAGACCCTTGCCTCTCGCATCCTTGGCAGTCTTTCTGGAGAAGCATCCTTCAAGCTAGGAGGTGGTCCTTGGTCCTGGTACTACATCTTTCTCTCCACCTGTCTTTTCCCTCTAAAAGCCTCTGGCTGAGGCAGTTTGGGGCAGGGGAATCATCACATTTGGAAGACTCTAATCCGCTCTTAAACTCCAGAAGGAGTGGTGTACACACAGATCCACAGACTTTTCCGCCACCCTGACCAATACTGTCCCGGCATCGGCTCTTTGTTCTCTGGAAACAGGAAGGCCAAAGCCCAGCAGGAGACCTTCAGAGAGGCAGTGGGACCTTCGAAGGAGCCCATACTTGGTTTCATACTGTTCTTGTCATCTTGAAATTCTTAATAATCTTTTAAGATGGGACCCCACATGTTCATTTTACCCAGGATCCCACAAATTACATAGCTAGTTCTGAAGCACAGAATCCTGGCCACCTGCCATGGGGCCCAGGGGTGCTTCTCTCTGGGTCTCAGTCCCCCATTTGGGAAGGGAAGGGCTGTGATGGACCTTTGGTTTCTTCTGCTCTCAGATCTAGAATCAGTGGTCTGACAGGAGACATTCAGAGCTGTGTAACATCCCAAATTTATTTGCAACAGAGAAACAGATGGGAGCCCAATGGCTTTGGCATCTCCGAGCACCTTACCCTTTCTGACTCTGTCGTGAATCGTGAACCTGGCAGGAAAGGCAGAAGGAATCCACATCTGATGAATGAGTTCTGTCCCTGGACAGTTTGCTCATCTGTATGGTGACCAAAAAAACCCAAACAAACTTGGTGCAGCTGCAAGGACAGAAAGGGCCCTTCTGGGGCATCTACTGTATACCGGGCACCAGACTTCATTTCTTTGCAAATGTTACTTCATTTCCCCTTCCTGTGGATGGAGATATTTTCATCCCCATTTTACGGCTCAGAGAAGTAAAAAGACTTAGCCAAATTCACACAACTGGTTTGTGATGGACTCGAGATTTTAACTCTCTCCTGTGATTTCAAAACAAATCTTGGCACAAATCTCTGCGCGTCCGTGTGATTCTAACGCCCTCGTCCAGGCTCCAGGACTCCTGGAGAGGGTGAGGCCGGGGGTGGGTGGTCTGGCTGCCAGGGAGGAGAGTCTGGCAGGCCAACCCGGAAGGCGCTGTTTGCCTTTAGTTGTTTGGGTTCTGCTCTGAACGCTCGCTTGCCCGGGGTGCCTGGCCCTGTGTGACCACGAGGGGGCGCTGCAGGCTAGGAGCCTCCGCCCTGGACGGTACCACGCAGACAGCCGGTGCCGCGAAGTTGTGCGCCCGAGGCAGGCGGCCAGAGCTGCAGGGGCAGGGGAAAGGTGTGGGGATGCCCCAAGAGGATATGCCCGCAGGGTAGTGGCGGCCACGCCCACCCTTTCTAGAGAGCTTCACCCTTGCAGAGTTTTGCAAGTAAAAAGTTGCACAAGTCCCTCCCTACCCTCAGTGTTCCTTGCCTTGTTATCTTTCTAAATTTCTTGTACCTTGTCTCTACCCTGCCAGGACTCCCTCCTAAGGGCGCTTTGCGAGGACCCACGTACTTTGGGTGGAAGGATCCTGATCTCTCCCGCACCCCTGCATCTGAAACCCCTCTCGTCCCAGGGAATGTGGGAGGCCCAGGGAGGCCCAGCGAATGTGCAGGCCCACTTTGGTTCCTCCCCACCTGCGGGGACACTTTGGAGTGAGAGGCCTGGAGTTGCCCTGATTCCCCCTCCCCTAATTCCTCGGCTCTTTCCTATGCTGACCAGTGGGCGCCGGTACCAACCTAGGACTCTGGTTGGTACAAGGAGACCCGACTGGCAAGATGTCCCCCAAGCGCCAGCCTCTCTCATCCTGGTCCACTTGTCCTGAGTCATGTGGGTCCTCCACAAGACCACCACTTCCATACTGCTCTTACAGCCAGAGGCCCTCCATGTGTCCCTTCCTCTCCCACACCAGGAATGAGAGCACCCTACAGCAGACGTGGACACAGGTGGACTGTGGCTGAAAACATACCACGTTTTTACAAGCCTGCCTGTCGGATGAGCAGCAGCATTCACATTTTTGCTCACGAACGAGGACTTCCACAACTGCTTCAGAAAGTGGCAAGAAGGATGAGACAAGTGTGTTCAAAGTGAGGGGGAGGATTTTGAAGGCACTTAAAGGCAATGTTGTCTTTTACTGCAATACATTTAAAAAAATTAAACATTCACTGTACATTTTGATCACACCACCTATCAGCAACAGCTAACAGCTTGATGTTTTAGGTATTCCTGTAGCCTCTGGCCAGTTAGAAGGAAGAAACACTGCTAGCAAAGGCACCCGGATGAACTAGAAGGAGCTCCCCGTCCCTGTCCAAACAGCTGGATGAACGAAGTCCTGTACTGCTGCATTTGACAGAAGGGAGGTGAGGGACACTTCCGGGAAGGCTTCTTCCTGTTCTAGGCAAGACAGGAAGTGGGTTTCCTGGTAGGAAGGAGGTTGGAGAGGCAGGGGTGGGGGCAAGGTGGGGGGTGAGGAAGGTGGACTGTGTGCAGGCCGCACCAAAAGGCCCAGTTCACCTGAGCAACTCTCTCTCTCATGTCACCTCACTCCTCATATCCTGGGACATCATTAGGCTTTTTAGGGCAACATGCTGCCCAGGGCCTGACCCAATCAATTCACCCTTGTGGGCCCAGAGCCCAGCCCAGGCACTGTCAGCAGATGCTGCTTGAATGATGCAAAGAAGTCTTTATAGCATTTATTAAACCAAGGACCGATCAGGTACAAGGTTGGGCTGGTGGAGAAAGAGCTCTCGCTACCTCGTGGGCCCATCTGCGGGACCAGCCCCAATGCCCACGTGGCCACTGAGGCTGGCTTCCGCTCAACACCAATACATTCCCAGAACACAGTACTGGAAAGGTGAACAGATGCAACTCTTCCTGTTTTACAAATGACATGTTTCCATCCCCTGCCAGCAGAGGTAGCGGGGTGGGGGTTGAAAGCATTGATTCATTTAAAAAGCCAATGACTCTTAGAAAATGAAGACAAAGCAAAGGGGCCAGCGCTGGGAAACTGAGATGTTACTGGGGTGGAGCATAAATGTGGACGGGGGAGACCCTGCCTATGAGAAGGTGAGGGTACCACGTGGGCTCTGCTGGGCTCAGGCCTGTAGGGACCGAATCAAGGAGGGCCCTGGGAACCCATGGCTGGACAGGGCTCTAGAACCTTCTCAGCATTGTTGGGGGGGCACTCCAGGGAAATGGGAGTTTCCAGTCTTGATTCTTGGAGATCCCACCCCAGAGGAGAAAGTGGCAGGCCTGGGACTGGCATGGCCCAAGCTCCCAGAGGCTCCAAAGGGTGAACTGACTTTGCTTTTGCCACACAGCTGGTCGGAGGGCCCAGTCTCCCACCTGTGAGGCCCTTATCTGTTTTGTTCCTGCAGCTGAGACGACAAAGGGCAGGAATGGCAAGGAGGAGCCCAGGAAACGGATGACTTAGAGAAGACAGGAAGTGCAGAGGGCCTGGGCAGGAGGCAGGAGGCAGGAGGCAGCTGGCCAGCCAGGGAGACCTCAGATTAGTTTCCTCCTCTAGGCCTCCTTTTCCCATCTGTCCCATAAGGAGGATGGACTTGGTTTTCTCTTTAGTCCCTTCAATAATTAAAGTTCTGCCAAGGGTTCCAAAGCAAAGAAGAGATAAGTTATAAAAGGGACTCCTGCCCCTAAGAGACTGGACTGTGGGCCAAGGGGACACTCAGCCTAGCGGACCTGAGTCTGCCCTGCAGTGGTGGCTCCCACCCACCCTCCTCCTGCCATGGGTCAGGTCAGCCCAGGCAAGAGGGAAGGCACTTGGGGGACAAGTGAGGAAGGGCAGAGTCCGGCTTGGCATCGACGTGCCTCTGCTCATGATTTGCAGGGGCAATACAGACCTAGGCCCAGGCACAAGGCCCTTCCTGGGCCCACAGCTCTGCAATGATGCCACCACGTGGGCCTGCCGACTTCCCGCTGATATTGGCACATTCCAACATAAGTTATGTGGGACCTGAGCAAGCCCAGGGCAGCAGTCTGTCGTGTGGCCCTAGGCCACGTCATTCGTCACAAAATGTCTGGGCCCCTGGCAACAGGCTCCTGGGCGTCTCCACAGTGCAGTGCCACCTTGGGGCTGGAGCCTGGCTGCCGAGGGTAGGCACCCTCCCGCACCAGGCGCCGGCACTGCGTCCCCTCGCCCACGCTGACGCTCTGCAGCGCCGGGAGGTGATGGAACAGCACCTCGGGCAGGGGCACCAGTCCTGTGCCCGACAGGTCCAGCTCCTGCAGTGAGTCCAGGCCAGAGAACACTGCAGTTCCTGCCCACTTGAGCTTGGGGTTGCCGGACAGGTCCAGGACCTGCAGGCTGGACAGCTCACGGAAGCCATGGGGTGCCAGCTGGGGGACACCCTGCAGGCTGGCCAGCGACAGGTGTGTAAGGCCCGCCAGCCCCGCGAAGGTGCCTGGGCCAATGGCCGCCAGGGGGTTTCCGTCCAGGCTCAGGTAGCGCAGGGGCAGGCCTCGCAGATCGGGCACAGCGCGTAGCCGGTTCCAGGCCAGGTTCAAGCTCTGAATGGCGGGCACGGGCAGGCCTGCCGGCTGGGGGACCAGGCGGTGAATGAGGTTGTGGGAGAGGTCCACGTGCAGCACCCGGGTCTGGCTGTGGGTGGTGAAGGCAGACACTGAGACCTCCCGGAGCCGGTTGTGGCTGAGGTTCACGTCACTCAGTGGGGAGCTGGTGAAGCTCTCAGCCGGCAGGGCTGCCAGGCCATTGTGACTGAGGTCCAGAGACTCCAGGTAGCGAAGACGGGAGAAGGCGGTGGCTGAGATGCTGGTGAGCAGGTTGTGGCTGAGATCCAGGCCGGCCAGTGTGGTATAGCCGGGCCCTGCCAGCACCGACTCGTTCACTGTCTCGAGCCGGTTGGAGGACAGGTCGAGGTGGGCTGTGTCCAGCGGGATGGGCACAGGCACGATGTGTGGGCCCAGGCCACTGCAGTCCACTCGGGTCAGGCTGAAGCTATCGAAGAGGCCAAAGGTCTCCACCTCACACTGGCACCCGGGGAAGCATGGCCGGGTTGTCTGAGTTCCACTCACGGCCACCAAGAGCAACGGGAGCAGCAGCAGGGGCCGCAGCATGGTGCGAGCTGGGGAGAGAGCCACATATACAGTGAGGGTCAGAAACACCAGGAAGCTACCACCCCAGTCCACACGAGGTGAGGCCACGGGTCTGGACCCAGTCCCATCCTGCTGCAATACCTTCCCAGAGCGCTCTTTATAATTCCTACTCTGTTCCTCTCTGGCCCGTTTCCTCATCTGTGTGGAAAGGGGTTAGGCTAGGTTGGTGATTTTCAAAAGGAAGCAGCAGTTGACTTCATAAACAAGAGCAGCGGGTGTAAGAGGGCCCGCTCTGGTTCAAGCGAGGGGCCCGAGGGCCTTACGTGCCTGTGTCCCAGGGCTGCCACAGGCATCAAGGAACCCAGTTTGAAGCCCGTATCTCCAGCTCAGAGGGTGTAGGGCCCATGGGCCGGCGTGGACCTGGGCCTGCCAGGGAGGACTCACAGTGCAGAGCTGGGGTGAGGGTGCCCCACTGACCTCGGCTGGGCACGTGCTATGTGCTGGCTACGTGCCAGCTGCCTCCCGGCGCTGCCTCACTGACCCTCACAACCACCCTTCAAGGCAGAAATCAAATCTCCGTTTCACCAAGAGGGAAGAGCAGAGCTTTAGAGAGGTTAAGAGACATCTGCAGCCACTCATCTAAGTGCTTCAGAACTTGGTAGGGTCCAGGCACAGCAAGGCCTTGTGTGGCCTTCAGGCGGCGGCCAGGCCCACACTCCCACCGCCCAGACCCAGGTGCTGCTCCCCTGCCATGCAGTCCCCGGCTCACCCCAGCCCCTGGCCAGTCTTGCTGTGGCAGGGCCTCCCTTCCAAATGGGGACCCCGTGTCTAGACTGTGTCTAGACTCCCATGGGGCCTGGGAACAGTCATCCTACCCGCCCCCCGCTGACAGAATTCTCACGCCTGTGATCCTTCCACCATTAACCTCGGGCAGGAGGGTGGGCTGGTTCCCCCATTAAACAAGAAGGACAGAAACTCAGACAGGACAAGGGCCTCACCCCAAACTTACGCGAAGCGGGGCAGGATTAGAAGCCAGGTCTGACTGATTCCAATTCCTCTATTTAAATGTGCTGCCTCCGACAGACCTGGAGGGGAGCCGGTTGAGAGACCGAATCCAGAAGGGGCTTTTCTCACAGACACCTGCCACAGTGCAAGCCCCTTCTCCTCTCCAGACCTCAGTCTCCCTCTTTGTATAACTGCAACAAGTAGCTGCCCTACACACCCAGGCACTGTATGTATCTCATGGTCACACACCCCACACGGATCAGACTCGGAGCCTGCCTGAATCCTCACTGTGGCTCCCAGCTGCTGGGGCTCAGGCGCACTAGCCTAAGAACCGGAAGTTTGCACCACCTTAGGGTCTGGGGTTACCCTCCCCTGCAAGGCGGCCTCTCAGCTGAGCGTTAGGGAGCAGGCCTTCGTGTGGGTGGCCCCATCCTCTTGCCCAATCTTCTCCTTCCCACTGGCCTTCAGGGACTGGAGTACAGGTGGAGGGTGGGAGGGGGCGGGCCTGGGACCTGCCTGCTTTCTAGCCTGGGGGTGGAGAGGTAGGGAGGGCGCAGCTGGATAGCATTACCGGCCCTGCATGAAACTTTAAAGGGGCAGCCACTTGATCTGTACTCTGGCTCTGCTCAGGGCCTGAGAGAATGGGGCTCCCCTGACCCCCCAAATGGGCCCCTCCTCTCCCACCCTTTTCTTTTGTAGAGGCCAATCTGAGGATTAAACCCAGCCCAGGTGCATCCTGGGCTTGGCCCCAGCTGAGGCAGGACAGAGTGTTCCAATAGCTACAGCAAAAGGAAAATATTAAGTTGCTTCAAGCCCCCTTTGTTCCCCTGGGTGAGTTCATTACCACTACAGGCCCTCCCTTCCCTGCTAAGGCGATCTGCTCATACCCACCCTTCCTGGGGTTTAAACAAACACCACAGAGAGCCCTGAGATTACCCTTTGGTTTCCCAGGGGTGATTATACAATGTGCCCATGAAAAGCCAAGTGGCTTTCTCATGAACTCCTGCTTATGTAACCAGCAGCCCGAACCCAACCTCAACGCTGCCTTCCAGCCTCTTGTCTTCACTACCGTGGGGAAGCAGGTCTGCCTGCCCACCTCATGGCAGTGGATTAACCCTCACAGAAATGTACTGTAGACTGTGAAGGGTACACACACGTAGAGGTCTTCCCCAGCACATTTGGAATGGAGGCAACAGTCCTAAGAGCTGATGAAATGGGGGCAGGAGTACAGCTGAGGTCGCCACCACCTCTCATAACAAGGCTGGTGAATCCTACCAGGGTCCCTACTCAACACCAGGCCTGGGCCCAGAGCTGGGCATTCACAGTGGGAACAGTCCACTGTGACAGGGCCAGTTCCCACCCTACACTAGTGCTTGACACACCTTCTCTTATCTAGTCCTCAGTCACCCAATGAGGCCAGCACCACAATCTCCACTTGTAGTAGAGGAAACAGAAGAGTCACTTGCTAAACTGCGTGACACTGGGGAGTTACAGGGGGCAAAAAAAATGGAGAGAACAGTCCCTTCCCCTCATGGGGCTTACAGACCAGCAATGGGGACAGATCACTAATCCTGGGACATGGATCTGTCTCTGTGCCTTGGCTTTCTCATGTGGACAGCAGTATTAAGGTTGCCCTCCTTAAGACCAGACCTTTCCCCTCAGAAGGAAGGGAAAGACAGCCCAGTGGCCACCGAAAAGGCAGGGGAGAAGGCTCTCTGAGCCAAGATTCATCCCTTTCTTCCAAACCCTATAAAAGACGTCTACTGATCAAACAGGTTATAGAACCAAGGGGCAGGAGGAAAAGGGACTAGAACTGTACCCACCCCCAGCCCTCCAGCAGCCCACATCCCTGCTGGGGAAACAGACTGTAAGATCCTACAGGGCCGAAGGCAAGAGTTAGTCATTGTTCGGCTCACAGTGCTAAGTTCCCAGTGATTCTCAGGAAGGTTTGCTGATGGCCCATGAGGACAAGAGTAAAGCGTGGCCTTAATAGTTCCAGGAAGTCCTCCCCGTGGGACACCCAGGCCCTGTTAAGAGACTCCTGTCAAACAGCTCTGGCCACATCGCTGTCCTCTTGGCTTCTGCTCTTACCTACAGAAATCAAATTCTCCCAGCAGAGGCAGCTGCAAGTGTTCTCCACCTCGCCCGATCCTGTGCCTAAGCGCTTCATCTGGATTTGAACCCTGCCTGGGAGTCAGAGTGGCAAGAGCGTCACCTTAATGACAGACTGAACAATTTTCAGCCTTCCCCAAGATCCAAGATCTCTGGCTTGGGAGCTGGAGGCCTCCCGGAGATCAATGGTGACTGAGGCCCAGAGGGGCAGTGATGCCAAGGGAGCAGCAGTGCGGGGCCTGGGAGCAAGGGCCCCAGCACCTCACGCTGCTGTAGGCACCACACACATCTACCGCCTGGCCTGGCCCCGCCAGGGGAACAAAGCCTGCTCTGTCCGTGCGGGCTCCCTCCCAGCCTCCCCTCCCGCCTGCCCAGCCTCTCGTACCACGGGCCATCAGCAGGCCTCCTTCAGAGGTAGATTCGCCACTGCCCAGACTTGCAGTGTGAGCAGCTGAGGAGAGAGCCTGGCCTTCTTCACCTATGCAGCCTTCCTCTTCTGGGATAGAACGGACCAGTCAAGGACATGCGCGGACGGAGAGCTGGATGATCCGACAGCCCAGCCGGGAAGCTACAAAGGGTGGTTGCCTGGTCCCAGATCCAGATGTGAATCCAGCTCCCCCTACCAGCCCGGAGCAAGGTTCTGCCTGGCTCAGTCCCGGTCTCGTCAGCAGGAACAAGAACAGAGGACTGGGACAGAAAGTGAGGCATTCTGTTCTGTTCCATGCTGCCCTGTGCTAAGTGTCTAATGCCTGGTAGACAGTGATGGTGGCATCTTACTAGACTTCCTTCCAGAAAGCAATGAGGGCGCATTCTTCACACCCTTCCCGCCCAGGTTCCCAGTACAGTGCCAGGTGGCTGCTGTGCTAACTCTCCCAGCCATACTGCTGGTGGCTATCAGCAAGGCCCCAGTCTCCTCCTCCTCGAGGACCAGCTGAGGTCCTCCTCGCCCTAGCTGCATCCTCCGCTGCCACACTGGAACTGCCCATGGAAGTTTCCAGCCTGCACCCCAACAACTTCAACAGGGTGCCCCTGGCACAAGAACCAGGTGCGCAGGGCGCTGAGTCGCAGCCTGGCCTGGGGCCCACTGAGGCGGGCCTTGCCTCAGCCAGATGCTTCTCCTCACCCTGCCCCTTCACCTCTCCCTTGGCCATGGGCATGCCGACACCAGTGAAATCCCCAGGTAGAAATTCCGCAAGTAGCCTTCCGTCTACTTAGCTCTGGAAACACGAGTCTGAAAAAATTTCAGGGCCAAAGCTGGAGCCACGAGGGCCAGCTGTTCCTAGAGAATCACTAATGTGCACATCTACGCAAGCCGGTGAGCTCACCTCACCTTCACCGCCACCTCCTCTCTGCCCCACCTCAGCCCAGACAGCAGAGATCACAGGTGAGCAGCTCAGCACTATTCACCGGGGTAGCAGGGAAACCAGGACTCAGACCTAGACATCTTAGCCCCAAATCCAGGCTTCATATGCCACTCTGCCTCAATTTACAAATGGACACATGTGAATGACAGTAGCTTGGAGCTACCGGGCTTAGACTGCAATTACCTGTTTACCTGTCTGTCCTGTGACCAGGGAGCTCAGCACCAGGCCTGGCACACAGCAGGTTCTGTATGAAGCTTCTAGATAGCTAGAAAAGGACTCTGTCACCAAAGATCACCTCTCAAACTTTCCCAGGCTGCCTAACTATTATCTCTTCAGTCATCCTGCAAGATCAGGGCAGATGGTGCTGTAGTTAGCTGGGGCCTGGAAGCCCAGCGCCCCGGGGGGTGGGGACTACAACGTTCCTGGTACTGTTTTCTCCTTCCAATATGTGCTCTTCCTGAAGATTTTCAAGTTCCTGCGGATGTGAGACAGCATGTGTGCACATGCTCAGGGAAAGGCAGTACGGGCCAGAGGAAAGGGGTTTTTTCAAGTGGGCAGACTGGGTCCCACCCCGCAGATTGCTTACTGGGAGGCTTGAGTGTGCCCTCACATGAGTTTGGAGTCTAAGTGTTCACCTGTACCATGACAAGAGACCTAGTACTGTGCCAATGGGCCACCGTGATGATTACTGGGGAAAATGAAGACTCAGTCCGGCTGGCACCGCTGGGGCATGTTGATTCTTGCCCTCTAATGTGTGACTGCAGGGGCCAGGGAAGAAAGAGCCTCGACACCACTAGATGCCTAGGCAAGGCAGGAGCAGACAATGGAGAAGAATCCAAAATACATTTCCCGAGGCTTTGGATTCTCTCTCAGGGCACCACCCAGGGCCCCAACCAGGCTCCACAAGAGAACTGGTAAGGAGGAGTTGGAAGGTCATACGGGCCTAAGCAGGCTGAAGCAGTTGGGTTGCCTGTGACAGAATGAGGATTTGGTGTCAAATCAGCAGCCACTCCTGGGTAGGTAGGTCGTCGTCTTCCCTCTCTCTCACCACCAGCCTGGGCACAACCTCACCCTGCCCAGGCCAGGCCAGGAGGCTAGCGCAACAGCCTGACCTCGACCCCTGTCTCCAATGCCAGCCATGCTGTGTGCCAGAGTGCAACTTGCACTCTGTTTAAAACCGACATCACAAAGACAGCTTTCTAGGCTAGAGGCCTATCACTCCCCTAGGACCTTCTGCCTTTGCATTGGTTGTTCTTCTGACAATGACAACAAATGGACCCTCCTGCAAACTCTTACTTGCTTGATTCAAAAGCTGCCACCTCTGTGAGGCCATCCCAGTTTAACCTGCCCCTCATCCACCAAAGTGTCACCTTCCTGGGCTCACATGGCTCCTGGGCTGCCCCTAGACCATGGCTGTCTACAAAAATCTATGTCCAGGTGAGGCTTGGTCATGTGAAGAGGGGTAAACCAGAACAATGAAATGTCAGGGATGCAAACTTCCTTCTGCCTGGGGTTGCTTGCAAAATACTTAGGGCTTCACCAAGTGGTGTGATCAGGCTTAGACCTGTTGTAGAATTGAAGTTGAACTGAAGGCTGGGACGGAAGGCAGGGGCCAAAGCCTGAATATCACTACAAGCTGGGATTTGAACCTCAGGCACTTCTCTCATCAATATAACCCCACAAATGTCTGTACTCTGTAATGTGTGCTCCAAAACTCTTCTCGTCTTATTAGCACATGTAAGTCATCATCCTATTTAATGGATACAATAGATCAGCAGGGCAGGAATTAGTGCCCTCATCTGAAAGATGAGGGGACTGAGAATCAGACAGGTGAACTGTCCCAGGCCACAGAGCCAGGAAAAAAATGAAGTGGGAAGCAAACCTGGACCTTCTGACTCCTAACACCTGGAGAACACTGCCTCCAGATTGGACTCCCAGCCTCCAGCAGCACCCACAAGCCAGAGGAAGGTTTCACAGAAGTGCCAATCCCACCTGGTTGTACTTGTAGATCCTTCGACACGTCTCCAATGCCTAAGATTTGAATCCCAGCTCGTCACGACTCTCAGGAATTTGGCCTCTGTCTTCTCTCCCAGTCTCCAGTTCAACTCTAATTCCCCAGCCCAGGACCCTGCATCTGACGCCCATACTGCTAACCTCCTCTGTGCTGTTTCCAGAGCACACGGAGTCCCCCATAGGCTGTTTTCTCTGTGGACACCCCTTCTTGCCTCCCCTGTATGCTACTGACTTCAAAACCCTGAGCAGCTAGGCGCTCAGGTTCATACCTGTAATCCCAGCTACTTTCAGTCCCAGATACCCATGAGGCTGTGGCAGGAGGATCACAAGTTTGAGGCCAGCCTGGGAAACAAAAATAAAAACGGCTTGGGGCACAGCTCAGTGGTAGATTGCTAGCTTAGCATATGTGAGGTCCTGGATTTCATCCCTAGTACTACAAACAAAACAAAACAAAAACAAAACAACCCTGAATAGATGAGCAGAGTCAACTGCTCTGTTGGGCCCCTCACCCAGGTTTTTCCTACAGGGTCTGTTTTAGAACTTGCATTGGGAGGAGACTTCCAGGGTGGGCCCACCCCTCCTTAGGATGTATCCTCAGTGCCTAGCACAGCGCAGCCTTGCCCTAAAAAATAATGTTAAGTTTTTTTTTTTTTTACCCCTAGTCCTGGGGATGAAACCTAGGAGTCCTGAGCTACATCATCCCAGCATCCCAATTTTTTTTTTTTTTCGAAGCAAGATCTCATTAAATTGCCCAGAGTGGACTCTAAACTCATGATCCTGCTGCTTCAGCATCCTGAATAGCTGGGCTCACAGGGGTGTGCGACACTATGTCCAATAGGATGAGTGCCCCACCTCTGCTTTAAACCAGGAATTGAGAAGAAAACTGATCAGGTCTCTGCCTGCCCACAAGCTGTCATTTAAAAGATAAGGTTTTAAAAAAACCGTCAATCCCTTCCTTTCCCTCCACTTTTGAGGCGTCTGCTTTTGCTTTTGAGCTGGTGGAGAAAGATGGTGAAGCCAGGGGTTGCATTCCAGTCTCCCCTTCCTGGGGAGCAGTGAGTGCCCAGGAGCTGCTCAAGTCAGAAAAGAGCTGTACTTTACACATCAAAGAGTTTCCAGGTTCTGGGACCTCAGGCAGTCTGCCAGAACAGCAAGGAGAGAGAGCGGCTGTCCACATCTCCCTTTCCAGAAGGGGGACGAAGGGCCAGAGACAGAAGCAAAGTGCCCGCATCCCCTCCTTCCCACATCCAGTGGCCAGCGCCCTCTCTGTGGTCTGCAGCATTTGGCAAAGTTCTTCACCACACACTCGGCGGGGCTGGGGAGGCAGATGTCGGGTTATCTACGCCACGCAGGAACGAAAGCCTTTGGCACTGAGCCCCCTCCTTCTCCGGCCACTACCTGGGCTCTACAAGTCTGGACTTATCCCAGGGGCACAGCACAGCTAGGAAGGACAGAAGTCTGAGTAACCTCCCCAGACCCTGTGTGGGCGGGCAGCGCGGGTTATCCCGACCTCAAGCTCCGGCGGCGCGGAACTTCTCACCCATCTCTTCTGAGTGACCGCGACTCAGCAAGGCCGAGTAACATGCCAGTTGCCTACTGTGGGCTACTGATCGTCCCATTGGAAAGCACTTTGTGCACGCTTCCCTCTCCTACGGACCCCAACCTGGGGTCCTGCGGGGCGGGGTGGCGAGCTGGCCTGGGGCAAGACGAGTGGTAGCTTCCCACCTACCGGATCAGAGCCTGGTGCCCTCACCCCGGGCAGGGTGCAGAGCAGGGGGGAGCTCCAGGCAGAGCCGAGAGCAGCAGCCGGTCTCTGGACTAGGCAGGAGTCTTTCCCGATCACGCTCTCAGGCCGCTTTCCTCCCTCCTCCCCGCGGGGTCCTGCACGGGTGTCCGGCTCGCTCCGCCCTGTCCAGGCCCCGGCCAGTCCTCGGGCGCCGCCAGTCCCCCACCCACTAATCCTCTCCCAACCCCTGGCGGCACGGAGGACCCCCGGAGATGAGAACGAGGGGGTCTGCCAGGACCCCCAAGCCCCGCCACCATTCCGGGCAGGCGACGGGGAGGACTGAGGCTGTTGCCCGAGGAACCCGGAGAAAAGTTTGAAGCGAAAAGGAGCGCGGAGGAGCGGGGAGCTGGGGCGGCGTCCGGCTCCCAGCGCGCACCCGCTCCTCGGTCACCCACCCAGACACGTAGACAGCGCGGACCGCGTAAGCGGACACGCTGCGTGCGCCCACCCACACCCACGCGGGAGCGCTGGGGCGCGGACCCCGGCGCAGAGCGGCCACGCGAAGACGCGAACACACGAAAGCACGGACGGAAGCACGTCCCGAGCCCAGACCCACAAAGCCCAAGACCGAGAGACGCACGCGTCCGCACAAAGACCCCAGGGGCTCCGGCCCACGCCCACGGTCACCCGGCACAGCCTTTGTCTCCTGGAAGCTCCCTCCCTCGGTCCGGGCCCCCCGGCCGCGGCTGCAGTCGCCCGGTCCGGGAAAAGTTGAGGGGCCTCGGCGGGACCCAGCCCCGCCCCATGCCGCCTGCCCGCCGGACGCTCGGCGAGCTCAGGTCGGGGCTTAGAGCCCTCGCCGCCGCGCCGATCCCACTCCCGCTCCGCCCGGGACTCACACCCACCTGGAAGGCTGCGCGGCTGCCGCCTCGGCGCGCTCACGGAGGCGGCGGGGCGTGGGCGCTCGGGCCAGCGCTTTTCTCCGCGCGGCCCGCCCCCCGCTCCCCGCTCCCCGGCCCCCGCCCGGCTCCCCGCTGCCCCGCGCCCAGCGACGGCTGGAGCCGGCGGCCGGGCGGCTCAGGGAGTGTCGCTAAAGTGCCGGTCTGGCCCGGCGCTCGCTCAGCCCCACCCCCGCCCGAGCCGGGGTCCCACTCTAGGGAGCGTCTCAAAAGTGCGCAGCTCCCGCCCACTCCACCAGGCCTTGCTCCCAGCTTCCTGCATCCCTGCTCCCCGCCCCCTCCCCCTGAGCGCCGGAGCAATTTCAGCAGATGGCCGCACGGTCGGGAACATCTGGAGGTCGCTGAAGTGTGTATGCCTGTGTGTGTGGCGAGAAAGAGTTGTTGGTAAGGAAGAGCATGAGTGGATGAGGGTTTCCTCTTCTCGAATTCTAACCCCCCACCCCGCCCCAATTTATTTTCCGCGTCAAAGAGGTCTAGAGACGTTAGTGAGAGAGACCAAAGAATCTGAAGTTGAGGAAGACTGGCTGAAAGACGAGACCACGGAGGAGAGCCGTGCTGAGGCAGAAAAGCTGGCAGGTGCGGAGAAAGTCGACAGACTTAACTTGTTTCTTTTATGGAGAGAACGATCAGGCCGATTTCTAGGCAGGGAAACTGTTGGGACCGGGCAACCCTAAGACCGGCCCTTCCTCCTTCTGCAGCCCAACTTTTCCCACACCTCGGTATGCAAAAAGAGGCAGGAAAGCATGCAAAACAAAACAAAATCCTTTTAAAATAAAGGCTCCCAGAAAGAAATTACCTGATGGATGCATTCCCAGGAAGGGAAAGCTGGGAAGGGGGCGGCAGGCTGCACACCCCTCAGGAGGGGGACGGTTCTGCGCTAGAGGGGTAAGGGTGGGTAGAGGAGGCTTTGGTCCCCACTTTGGAGGGGGTGGAAACGTTGGGCAGTGTTCCTCCTGCCTGGCCCAGACTTGCTAGATCCAGTCTTTTTATTCCTCTTCTAATTACTTTAAAAAACAGAGAAAATGTTGGTTGGGCTTTTGTGTGTGTGTGTGTGTGTGTGTGTGTGTGTGTGTGTGTTTAAGTATAAGGGGAGGGGTCTCTGCAGCAAAATCGGACTCACTTCTCAGAGAATGAAGTGCTCTTTCAGGGCCCCTCCCTCAACTGCAAATTCTGTGGTTATGGGGACTCAGCTGGACTGAGGCCTGTGGACCCTGCCAGTTAGGGAGGTCCAGAGTACAGGCCAGGAGCCTGGTAGCCTGGTCTTACATGTTAGGGCACAAGGAACTCCCTTCTCTCCTATCCACTCATCGTCCTCCTCAGTTAGGATCCAGCCTCTGCCTGGGAGGCCTTTGGTGTCATCCAGCTAACTCCTCAGCAAATCACCTGCCCTGGTGTCTTGTACTAGTACCTTTGCACTGGTACCTTGGGCCCCTGTGTGGCCAGAGTCTTCCTCACATTTGGGCTCAATAAGAGAGCAGCTGGAATTTAACTTTACACCGCCTAGGCCTCTGGGGAGGAGCCTGAACCCTCGGGACACCACCACCACCACCACCACACCACGCCACTCCCCCCAACCCCTCTCCTGCCAAGCCTCCCTGCCTGGGTGGGAAAGGGGCCTAAACCAGCATCTGGACTGGATCAAGCTGAGACAGGCCCAGGTTCCAGCCCTGTACAGTGCTTAGCAGCTCTGTAAGCTTAGGCAAGTTATCTAACCTCTCTGAAACAGTTTCTGCAGCTGTAAAGAAGGCTGTCCTGAGAGTAAACAAGGTAACTTAGGAAAAGCATTATTCTAACTCACAGGAAGCGCCACCATGTGTGGCTATAGTTACTAAAATATCTCCCATCAGTTATTGGGGTGGAAGTGGGAAATTTTGCAAGTTCAGGTGAGCAGGAGACAGGGGACTGAATGGTTTGTCCAGCGGATGTGTGGGCTGCCTCCTCTGCTTTCTGGGAGGGGGCTTTTGTGAAGGAGTCCCCTGCCCCTCACCTTGGCCTAAGGACTTTCCTCCTTCCTTGCTTGGAGTAAGAGGTAAACTTCCCGGGGCCTTAGAGTCTCCCCCTGCCTTAATATTAATGTGATACACAACTCTTACACCTTGCTGGTAGCTAGAGGCAGTTTCTGAGCTTCTCCATTCATCCTTGCCCTTGATTTTCTGGGCAGTGGCCTGCAGGGCCCTCAGCTGGAGAGTCTCTGGCAGCTTTTCCCCTCCTGTATCACTGTGCCTCTTGTTGACAGTCTCTTTGTTAAGCTCCTCCTCCCTGCTGCTGTCTATTGTCCAAACTGCTGGAAGAGAGACCTTTTTAAATTATAAGTCTGCAAAATGGCTCCTGACACTTACCTGCTTAAAACCCTTTGTGCAGCATCCGAGGTCCATGTGCTATGCCTCCTTGGCCTCAACCCATGGCCTGCCCCTCTGCAGCTCCCAAGCTCCATCAAGTGGAAATGAGGAGGGAGACTAAGGAGGAGCGAGAATGCCCTCGCATTCTCCAAGTTTGTGTCCCAGGTCCTCTTCCTTCTGGAAGCCTTCTGCCAAAGTCAGTTCCTCCTCCTATTACAGCGTGAGGCCAATCACTTTGTATCTAAGCACTGGGGTTTTGTTTTTGTTTTTGTTTTTTAACCACTCTTCACCTTTCTCGAAGTCATCTTGGCCACTATGACATGTGCTGGGTACTTTTAAAATCACTCTGTCATTTAATCCCAACAACAGCCGCCCTAAATTGATAGTGGAGAAGCACAGAAAGGGCAAGAGGTCAAGCCGGGGTTATGGAGTGTTATGGTTTATATCTGGATGTCCCCCCAAAGCCTCATGCACTCATAGGTGGGGCTTTTGGTAGGTGGTTGGATCACATGGGTGTGATACTTACCAGTGGATTAGTCCACTGATGAATTTAAAACTAAATGTGATTTGGGAGGTAATGTCTGATCAGAGGAGGTGGGTCACTCGGGCCCTGACATGGAAAGGCCTAACTCCTTCCATCCTCCCTTGATTGCTCTCTCTGCTTCCTACCTGCCATGACATGAACAAATCTTTGCCATGTCCCTCTGCCACACTGCCCTGCCATGGAACCAGCAGACTGTGAAATAAAACCTCACAAACAGTGAGCCAAGTCTTTGCTCCTTTAGAGTTGTGGGTGTTGGGTATTGTGTCTTGGCAATGAGAAAGTAAGACACAGCATATTCTCTGCAGATCTAGGGCAGTTAGGACCCCATTGCTGTTTCTAGTACCTTGCAGTCTTCACAAAGTGCCGAGTGTGGTGTAATAGAAAGTTCAGGAAATCTAAGGATCCCAGGTATGAACTGTCACTCTGTCTCTGGCTAGCTGTGGACCTTGGGCAATCACTTCCTCCCTAGAACCTTAGTCTTCTTGACTGTAAAATGGAGGTAAGTGAGAGGCTCTACCTCACAGGCATATTGATAAGATCAAATGAATTAATGCAAATGCAAATATGTTGTAAGCTACAGAGTACTGTGTGCTTTTAACTGACTTACCTGACCACCACTTGTGGCTGAGGATGACTACTCGAGGATCTGTCTTTTCAGAGAACTATTCTCTGGTGGTCAAAAGACATTGCTAGTCCCTTTGGTTGCTTTGCTTAGTTCCCATATTTTGAAAAAGGTCTTTTTCTCTCCCTCATCACAATTATCAAGCCCTGGTCAAAACCAAAACAAAACAAAACAAAACAACCAACAAAACAAAACAAAGCAAAACAAACCCTTCTCTAAATCCAGTGTATCTCCACAGGCCTCCAGGATATCTGTTTTTCCTGCTGCATTTTCTTCTTTCCAGCTGTCAGAAGCTGGCGGGTCTAAAGTTAACAGAACCTTAGCAGGACGTAAGAAAAGAGTAGAAAACAAGAACTGGAGGGAAAAAAATACGTCTCCCATCCCCTTCAGATTCTGTCAGTCTGGGTTGTCGGGTGGCATGTTCTAAAACCCCCTGGCTAATATGAGGACTGGGGGACATGGCAGACTATCTTAGGGTCAGCAAAGTCCTTCTCCACCGTTCTCCTATTTAAACCTCTGAGCAAAGTTCTTAGGTGGTTGATTATTACCTCCGTTTTACAGATGTGGAAGCTGAGATTTGGAGTCACTCAGCCATGTTTGCACAGCTGGAACCTGAGACCCGCTCAGTGAGATCACTGTAGCCATTCTGCTACAAGGCTAGTTCTGGCTTTGCTGGTGTCTCAGCAGTCACTATGCAACAAGCATTCCTTGCCTGCTGCCGAATCAATTGCGTCCCTAAATATTTCTCTCCCACTCTCCCACCCCCATGCTTTCCCCCTGCCTGACATGCTTTTCTCGGCCCTGTCTACCAGCTGCAGTCCCCACTGCCTTCCAAGCCTGCCACCTCCTTCATAAAGACATTTCCATGTCCCACAGTTTTGCTTCTGCTGAGCCTGGAAGCACTTGGTTTGTGGCTCAGTACACCCTGCTGTACAGTCCTGCTTCCTGCCTCTTTCTGGTGCTCTGTATCCCCAGCTATTAAAGCTCCCGCAGATGCTGGCAGTTCCAGGTCTTTGTTCTTCAGAGGTGTCCCTTGCCCCACCCAGCTCTGACTTGTTCCAACTTTAACTCAGGCATCGCCTCTTCTGGGAAGCCCCCTTTGACTTCCCTTTCCTCTCTGCTGCCTTCGTATACTGAGGACACCTCTGTTAGGAACAAGATTGTTCAATCATTCATTCATTCATTAAGGCAATGTGCGTTCTTTGGAACCAAATTCCTCGGGTTGAATCCCAGCCTCAGAATGGGCAAGTTCTTACACCAATCTCTCTCTACCTTACTTTTCTTTTCTGTAAAGTGAAGGAAATAATAGCTCCTACCTCAAAGGCTGTTGTAAAGATTAAACGAATTAATCCATGTGAGAGCCTGGGATACAGTAAGCACCTGATGAATATTGCTGACTACTTTTTTGGTTTATTAATGCATTCTACATCATAGGAAAAGCATTTCCTATATTTTTTGTAGACAGGGACGAGGATTCTGGGAAGGTAGCAGAGTAGGAAGCATCAGGAATCTGTCTTCCCACTGAGACAATTGCTGGCAAAATTTGTCGGCTCTAACTGCCTTGGAACTTGGGTGTACCAAAGGCTTGAAATTTCCAAGGGATTATTGGCCAGGAAATTGCAGCTAATTTAGTCCATTTCAGCTGGTAATATAGTAGTGGCTAGCCCTGCACCTGTTTGTGTGTACCTGGAGAAACCTGCACACAACTCGTGAGAACCAAGGTACACAGGAAGGATACTCTCCTGAATACTGGGACCTGAGCTCTGATTCTGATTGTTGCCACTGATCAAAAAAAAAAAATGCAGACAAAGAAGAAATGACCTCCGTTGCTGGACCTCTCAAATGTTGCAAGATCTTTGTCCTCCAGCTAAAGCAACTTCCAGGGGATTTAAAGAGTTAGTGTCCTTTCTCCCTTTATTTTTATTTTTTCTTTTTTCCCTTTGAGAGCTAGATGTTAAAGACAAGACCATTCAAAAGCAATTGAATAAGGCCTGGGATATACTTCAGTGGTAGAGTACTTGCCTAGATGCTCCAGGGCCGAGGTTCAATTCCAGTACCACAATTTTTAAAAAAGGAACTGCACATATGAGAAAATTAGAAAGTGACCACAAATGTTAGAAAAGACCCAGGAAGAGCTTAAGTTTACATTGCACCTCAGGCTGATCTTGGCACATGACACCTTTCAACAATAACAACAAAATTAACAAAAGAGCAAGCTTTGGAGAAAGGGAAGGATATTTCCAGACTTACCAACGTATTAGCTTAAAATGTCCAGTTTTCAACAAAATATCACAAGGCACACAAAGACATGGAAAAGTATACCTCATTCACAGAAATAAATAAACCAATAGAAGCTGTAGAAGCCCTGATGGAGAGCTATTAAAAAAAAAAAACTTAAAAAAAAACTCTGTTAAAGATGCTAAAATGACTAATGAGAAATGTGGAGAAAGTCGCAAAAATGTTGTATGAACAAAATGGAAGTCTTCATAAAGAGAAATCTACAGAGAAACCAAAAAGAAATTCAGGAGCCGAAAAGTACAATAACTGAAATGAAAAATTCACTTCGGGGATTCCAAGACAGATTTCAGGAGGCAAAAGAAGCAGCAAATCTGAAGACAAGACTGCGAATATTGTCAAGTTGGAGGAACAAAAAAAGAATAAAGAAGAATGAACAGAACTTGTAGCATACAATCAGGCAGACCAACATATGCATTATAGAAGTCTCAGAAGAAGAAGAGAGAGAAATGAACAGAGAGAATATTTGAAGAAATAATGACTGAACATTTTCCAAATCTCATAGACAATGTTAAGTATAAGCATCCAATAAGCTCAGTGAACAAACTCCAAATAAGATGAACTCAGAGACCCATGACGAGGTATATGATAATTAAATTGCCAGAAGCCTGACCTAGAATTTAAAAAATTTTTAAAGTAGTAAGAGAGAAGCAACTCATCACATACAAGGAATGCTAAATGAGATTATCAGAGTACTTATTAGAAACTTCAGAGGCCAGAAAGTAGCAGACTGATATATTTAAAGTGCTAAAAGAAAGAAAACATGTCAATCGGAAGCCTATATATCTGGCAAAACTATCCTTCAAAAGTCAGGAGGAATTAAGATATTCCCAGATAAACAAAAGCTGAGAGAGTTTGTTACCACTGGACCTGCAAGGGAGTCTTATAGGGGAAAGGACAGGACGTAGTAATGAAAAGCTGTATGAAAAAATAAAGATCATAAAGATAAGTATATAAGTAGTTATAAATGATAGCATTATTATAATACTGGTTCATAACTCCACTTTTCGTTTTCTACACAATTTAAGAGACTATTTAAAAACATCAGTTAATCTTTGAGGCATACAATGAATACAAATGCAGTTTTGTGAAATCGATAATAACAAAAAGAAGTCAGGACAAAATAGAGTTTGTATGTTACTGAAGTTAAAGTGATAGAATTCAAATTAGAATGTTACGGTTTTAGGATGTTAAATGTAATCTCCACAGCTACCACAAAGAAAATAGCTACAGAATATATAAAAAAGTAAATGAGAGAGGAATTTAAATGTTTTACCTCAAAAAAAAAATCAGCTAACACAAAAGAAGACAATAATACGAGAAATGAGGGGGAAACCACTATAAGGCATATATAAAACAAACAAACACAAGGCCCTGAGTTCAATCCCCGGTACCAAAAAAAAAAAAAAAAAAAACAAAAAAAAAACAAACAAAAAACCATATAGCAAGATGACTGAAGTAAATCTCTCCTTACCAGCACAAAAATCCTTCTTTTATCTGTGGGTGATGTGTCCCAAGACTCTCAATGGATGCCTAAAACTACAGATAGTACTAAATCCTATATATACACAGGAGGTTTGTTTTGTGTTTTTGTTTTGTTTTGTTTTGTTTTTCAGTACCAGGTATTGAACCTAGGGAGCACTGAACTACATCCCCAGCCATTTTTATTTTTTATTTGAGACAGGTTCTTGCTAAATTGCCCAGGCTGGCCTGGAGCTTGCAATCTTTCTGCCTCAGTGTCCATAGTAATTGAGATTGCAGGCATGTACCACCACACCCAGCTTACTATGTTTTTCTCATATGCATACATACCTATGATAAAGTTCAATTTATAAACTAGGCACAGTAACAGATTAACAACAGCAATTATAATAAAAAAGAACACATAACAATATACTGTGGTAAAAGTTAAGTGAATATGGTCTCTCTTAATTTGCAGCTGTATAAAGCGTGAATAAATGCTGGGGATTTTGTTCAGCGGTAGAGTATTTGGCTAGCATGTGTAAGGCCAGAACTGCTAAAAAAAGAAGAAAGAAAGTCATGGATAAACTAGAAAAGGGATAATTCATGTCCTAGGTAGGATGGAGTTGACAGTGAGGACAGTGCAAGATTTCATCATGCTACTCACAATGACAATTTTAAATTTATGAATTATTTATTTCTGGAATTTCTGTTAATATTTTTTTGAATTTGGTGGACTTCAGTGCACTGAAACTGTGGAACGTGAAACCACGGAAAAGGGAAGATTACATTTTTTTTTTTTACAGAAATGGATTAAACTCTCTAATCAAGGCAGAGATTCACAAAATGGACAAAAACACATGTTCTAACTACAGAGGTTCCTTAACTTATGATGAGATTATGGCCCAGTAAACCCATGCTGAGTTGGAAGTATCTTAAGTCAAAAATACATTTAATGTATCTAGCCTACCAAGCCTCATAGCTTAGCAACACTGTAGATCACTGACTGTTTACCCTTGTGATCCTAAGGGTGACTGGGCACTGTGGCTCCCTGCCACTGCCACGCATTGCAAGAGCGCATCCTACTGCATATCACTAGCTTGGGAAAAGATCAAAACTCAATATTCAAAGTTTGCTTTTTACTGAATGCATATTGCTTTTGTACCATTGTAGTAAAAAAACTCATTAAGTCAAACCATCATAAGCTGGGGCCCGTGTATATATGCTGTTTATAAGAGATTCACTTTAGAGCCAAAGACACAAATAGACTGAACATGAAAGGGTGACAAAAGCTATTTCATGCAAACAGTAGCCAAGGGAGCAGGCACGGCTATGCCAACAGCAGACAAACAGACCAAGTGTAAAGGAGTCGGCTGGGAATGTGGCTCTGTGGTGGGGCACTTGTTTAGCTTAGCATGCATGAGGCTCTGGATCCCGGCAAAAAAAAAAGGAAGAGAAAGACAAAAAAGAACTTTGTATACTGACAAAAGTTCCAATATAGCAAGAAGATATAACAATTACAAGCATTTATATCCCTCATGAGACCATCAAAACTGATAGAATTTCAGGGAGTATACAGAGCAGAAGCAGGCCAAGCTATAGACGGGAGAGTCAGGGAAGTGTCATCCTAGCAGGTATCCTGTTGCGCCTGTTGGGTCTGCGGGGTCTTGGCAGTGTGGGCTTAGCAAAGAATTCACAAGGATCAGCATGAGCAAAGACAGGAGGAGAGAGCTGAGTGACATGTGGTTCTGTGTGGCTGAGGTACAGGGAATAAGGGGGCCCAGCAAAAGATTGGTTAGAGAAAAGGGGAGCAAGCCATAGCACAGGGAGCCCTGTGGGCAGGTTGAGGTGACAGGTCTTTGTGCCACACGCATGGGAGCTCCAGATGGCCTCCATATAGTCAGATGCTCAGCAAAGTGTACGCAGGAAGAAAGGGGAAAATAGGGGAGAGCTTCTTACTCCTGTGACCCTGTTAGTCTCCTCCCAGAGGCCCGACAGCTCCTCTGACCTCACCTGCCCCCGTATGTGTCTTTTCACTCCTTCCTCCCTCTGTCCTCTGTTGGTCTCTCTCTCCTTTTAGTCTAGCAGTCCCTGCCAATTGCTCAGATCTTCTCATTTCCCCCTTGTCCTGTCTCCCCAACAAGAACCTGATTGTGTCCTGCCACCACACTCCACAGACAGACAGCCCCTGGCACGGGATCCCTGGCTTTGCCATGACTGACACCCACATGCACCACTTATTAATAGCAACAGGGTGATTTCCAGCCAACAAAGATCTTCCTACTCATTGTCTCCTTGGCTCCTTTCTGGAGCACCTTCTCTAGAGGAAGATGTCTCATCTACACAGTGGCCCAGAAGCTTTCTGACCAAGTATCCCAGAAAGCGAATGAACTTTGGAGACCTTTTGTTTTTTATTGCATCTGGGGTGTGTTATCACATTATTGCGTGCAAAGGGCTGTGTGCTGAAATTATTACCTGCAGTCCCAGGGCAAACAGAACAGCAGAAAGTTACCCCACAGAGGGTTACTCCCAGGTCACATTAGAGTCAAGGCAAGCCATGAGCAAACATGTTCTAGCAAGAGGTTTTCAGGGCTTTTAAAAATGATAGTTCATAATAAGAAATATGTGTTATCACAGCCGGCGGCACGGACAAATACACATGTACACGTACAAATACCTGAAACAAAAATTCGGCAGACAGTGCCTACTCTTACCACATAATACAATTCATTTTTTTTTTTTCCCTATCCTGTTCTACTCCATTAGGAGTAACAGTGGTGGTCACAGCCCTATAAACTAGTCTTATGTCTCACTAACCAGTTACAGTGGGAGTAGCAGCAGTCTAGAATCAGTTTCCACTTTCTCACTTTCTATGCATCCTCTTCTTTACAAAGCCACGAACTGGTCTCTACCACTGCCAAGCTACTGCTGGAGCTGGCTCCTGACCCCCACCCACTGAGCAACTTGGTTTCACTCTTTCTTTTCCTTCCCCAATGACAGGCTGCTCCTTCTTGGTCTTCTTGGTCCCCAGCCCATATGTAACTCTTCCCAGAACTGCCCCGCATTCCCTACTCCTCTCATTCTGTAATTGCTTTTGGGGATGACTCCGTCCCCACACCACACCTTCAGTTGCTCCTCGTGCTGAAGAACTGCAGATCTGCATCTCCGGCTGTGACCTCCAGGTTTGCCTCTGTTGGACTGCTCTGCTGCCTGCCTGCTCCTCATTTCCACAGGCCTCACACTCTAGTCCCTGCACCACAGATTTGGCTCCAACAGAATGCACCTCTCACCTCATCGTGGTGAAAGAGGCCTGTCACCTGCCCAGCTGTGGGATCTGGGCTCACACACTAGTTCTCCTCTTCCCCATCCCCACAGCCAGTTCCATCTCAACCTTCCTAAATTAACTTCTTTCTATCCTCTTTCTGTCTGCAGGCAGCCAGTATCTCTCACCAGGACCTTGGAAACCAGCTCCTCGAGATTACCTCCAGGCCAAACTCTTTGGAAGGTTTCTTCTGAATGCAATTCTGATCACCCCACCACACACACACACACACACACACACACGCACGCACACACACACACTCACACTCAGAACTAGGGATTGAACCCAGGGACACTCAGAAACTGAACAAAACCCTTAGCTTTTTAAAAAAATCTTGAAACAGGGTCTAACTAAGTTGCTCCTGCTAGCCTCAAACTTGTGATTCCCCTGTCTCAACCTCCTGAGTAGTCAGAATCACAGCCATGTGCCACTGTGCAATTCTGATCTTGTCCCTAACTGCCTTAAAATATTCCCTTGACTCCTGTCACCTTTTGGGTAAAGTTGTAATTCTCTGCCATGTTGTAGAGACCCCCGTGTACCGTGGACCCAGCCTACCTCTCCTGTCTCACCTCTGGCCTGAGTCTCTGCCTCGCACATAGCCACCTCAGGGCATCCTCTCACTTCTGGCCTTTTCCCCCACTCTCTTTTCTAACCGGCACACTGCCTGGGGTCCACTCTCCCTCCAGCAGCAGCTTGGCCAGCAGTGCTTGAGGAAGCCTTCTCTGGCCCCTGGGCTGGGTTCTGCCCAGCTTCTGCAGTGCCTTTTGTGTCTTCCACCGTGGTCCTCACGTGCTTTGTCATTCCAGCTCAGGCTTGTCTCCTCTGTCCCTAGACTGCAGGCTCTGTGAGACTGCGGACTCCACTGTGTTTGTCCCTCTGTTCCTAGCATAAAGATCAGGACCTAGTGCACAGTAGGCACTCGATGCACATCTTTTGAAGAACAGACTTTGAGACTTAAAGAATGTTAAACTTTAAACATCGCTGTGTCAGGGAGGTCAGTTAGCAGATGTTTGGAACATAGAGTGCTATAATCAGAGTCATAAGTTATCAGACTCATGGAAATGTAGTGACAGAATAAACACATGGGACTAGAGAATATTTCAATTCCAACTGCCCAGCTGCGATCCCTCCTACTTTCAGTTTTATTTTTTATGAAATGCTGATAAGAGGCCCGCCCTGCCCCGCCCAGCCTGGGCAGTTATTGTTAAGCAGACTACAGAGACTGACAGTGACTGTGCACATCCTACTCCTCTGCACTGGGGTGGTGGTCCGGTAATGCCTGACCTGTGTCTGTAGCCAAACAGCTGTCCTGGGGCTCTACGGGGATGCCCTGGATGGCCTATATAAGCCAACCTGACTGTGCTTGGGGGCTTATTTTCCTGGACCAGCAGATAGAGCATCTGCCCTGTCTGGCATACATTAGTGTTCAGGGCGAGGGCCAGGGGATGAGGACATTCAGAAAGGATTCTCTGCACTCAAGATGGGCCAAACTACCTTAGAATCCTGGACTTTACACATGGAAAAACTGAGTTTCAGAGAGGGTCGGGGCTTGTTCAGATTGCACACAGCACGTTTGGGCAGAGGTGCAGCTGGAATCCTCTAGCCAGGCTCCTTCTTAAATCCAAGGTCGCTCAAACTCCAGTCTCTGATTCTGAAGCCTTCGTTTTACTTGCTATCCCCCTGCCCCGGGCTGAATCTTTCACCATGTCCTGGGAAGCACACAGAGCAGAGAGGCTGATGGGAAAAGACATGGGCCAGAAAGTATAGTGGGGAAGAGGACGTGGGGATGTGCTTGACTCTTAAACTGCACGGACCAGTACAATTTCAGACACACAGTGGTTGCTCAGTAAGTTTTTACTACCAATAATAATAGCCCTTTACAACAAAAACTACGGAGGCGGGCGATCAGTACACCTCGAAGAATGACAGACGCTACTCAGTTCACATTGCTGCCCACCAAACTGAGGCAGGAGTAGGGGCCAAGTGAAGGGACTAATATTTACTGAGTGCTTGCTGTGGGCCCGGTACTGTGCAAAAGTTGCCTCTGTGAGCACTCATGATAAAGTTAGTCCAATTAGCAGTCTGATCTTATAGATGGAAAAACTCAGGCTTAGCCTGCGGAAGTACTTTGACCACAATTGTACGGCACGTAAGGGGTAAAATGCAGGTTTTCAGCTTGGGCTGTTGGACCCAAGAGCCTCTCCACATTTATACTTGTGTGTCCCCTGCGTCTGCTGAGAGGTCTTCTGTGCCACACCCCATGCCAAGCCGTGCAAGACCCTCTGTAGGCCTGGTGTCAGGGAGAACTCTGGCCGTCAGGGCTTTGCCCCAGTGCCTCTGCCAGCCTCAGCCCTTCCGTGCTCCTGAGGACCACCAGGTGAGGTCCCATCCTGGTCAAGACACTTCTTTCCACACGTCTGCTACTTCCAGACCCAGCAAATGGGCCCACGACTGAGTAACAGCCTGCCTTCCACCCCACAGGTGCTCTCCACACTCTCAGGCTTGCCCCTGCTGTCTCCACTGCCCGAGGGCCCCTCCTGTTGGCCCCAGTGGTTGACATCCTGGGTGTCTCTAGGTAAAGCCTCAGGAGCTGGGAGGTCGAGGTCTGTCCTGAAAGCCAGGCCCTAGGGAAGTGGTTGGTCTAAGTTGGGGTAGGGGCAGCAGAGATGGAGAGCTGAAGGAGGAAGAGGAGGAAGCTGGAGGAGAAAGGACAGGGTGAAAGGCCAGGGCAGGGCCAGCACACAGTTACATAAGGGTGTGCCCTGGCCATTATGCATAAGAACCCAGGAACCCTGCCAAATGGGTGAGGAAAGTTCATCTGGCATGGCTCTGTGCTCTCAGAGCAAACATCCCAGGAATAATTTCAAAAAAGGGGGCATCTTCAGTCTACTGTGAGCAGCCAGGTCAGCGAATTGTCCATGGCTGAGGAGGGCTCCTCCCCCCCCGCCTAGCCAGCTCCAAGTCATCTCACAGCTACAGGACTGGCCTCTGCCCCTGCAAAAACCAGAAAAAGATATTCATCCGTCTGCATGCTCTCACCTTCATTTCCAGTGGACAGCACAGGAATAGAACATCCTTAGGGCACTTCCCACGGTTCATGCTATGGTCACATCTGATGGCATTGTGACCCTGGGAGGTGGGACTCCTGCCACCATTTACAGACTGGAGCTCAGAGAGGGGAAGTGGCTGTCCAAGCCACACAGTGAGAGAACAGGGATAGTGAGTAGGCGAGGTTAGTTTCTGCGTTGTTGGCAACTCACAGTGGGCCCAATAAATGAAACGTGGTTGACAACTTAGCTACAGCTCACAATAGGCAAGACAGAGTTCTGATCTTAACTCAGTCCTCACAATGCTATGTGGAAAACACTACTGTTATCACCCCTGTTTTACAGAGAGGGAAATTGAGGCATAGAGACATATAAATGATTCGATTCTCAGAGCTGGTAAGTGGCAGAACTAAGACTTAAATCCAGTCTCTCTGCTTTAGATCTGAGTTTATGAGCTTCACTGACTTGGGGCCCAGGATAGAGGGAGTTCAGTTATAGTGTGTGAGCCCTGCCCTCTCGCTCATGGATAAGGGCCCATCTGGGTTCATGTGGTCAATAGCATGGTGAGCTGACCTGGCCCTGGGGGACAAGTGGATGCCCAGTCAGGTCAGGGCCGCTTGATGAACTCTGGTGGCAGTACTGGGCTTCCTTATCTCCAGGGTACATCAGCAGGCTCAGAGGCTGTTGGACTCATGTATGCTTGTGGGGAGAGGCAGTAGCAGGCACAGGAAGTCAGGACGCCTGGGCAAGTGTGGTCAGGAAGTCTAGAGCTCAGGGTCCAGCCCCAGCTCAGGCCCAGCTCACTGCACTGATCTGGGCAAATCTTTGGGCACTGGGCATGAGTCTCCCTGAGTGTTGAGTAAGAAGGTTGGACCCGTGTGATTCTCAGGCTCCTTCCAAGCCGCCACCCTCTCCTCTGGGTTGTAATTCCTTAGACAAAGGCTGTCTTTTCAATGGAGGGAAATTCCTTCCTGTGAAACTCCCTCCAGGTCAGAAATTCCTGGCAGTTTTTGCATTTCCACCTGTGAACTCTGGCTTTCAACAACAGTCCTAACTCCCAGAGAAGTCACCGACACCAGAGAAGAGGCTGACGTTCAGAGTGTACACACCAAAACTGCCTCACAGGTAAAATTATTGGTCTGCATCTATATTGCTGAGGACACAGCCACTTGTCTTCACCACACTCATCCTGCCTTCTAGCAAGTAAGTGGCTAAGGCTCGGCGGCTCTCTGCCTCAGTCCAGAGTGCCGCCATCCAACTGACCACGTCACCATCCTGCTGTGCTGCTGTAGAGGGGGCAGGAAAGGCAACTATCATTCCAGGAGAAGAAGCAAGGTGGTGGAAGGAGAAGGTCAGACACACTCCAATTCACACTCTGCCACAGCCGCTGACTCACCATGCGCCCTTGGTCCACTCCCTTCCCTGATCCTTAGTTTCTTTTCTTCATAGCAGCCCCTCACCACACTGTTGTGTTAAAAGGAATAAGGGGCAAAGCACCTACTGGGAGCAGACACCTGGACCATATTAGCACCCTTGTGGCAAGCCAATGAGAAATGTTTGGGTTCAGGGGAGAGGGGGAAGGGTAATCTGGTGTGGCAAAAAGAGGGCAGATTTCCCAAGTTCAAGTCTGGCTCTGCTACTCATTCACAATTATAAGCTGATTTCCCCACCCCCAGTTTATCTGTGGAAATCCTAACCTCCGGTATCTCAGAATGTGACTGTATTTGAAAACAAGATCTTTAGAAAGGTACACAAGTTACAATCAGGTCACTAGGATGAGCCCTCATCCAGTGTAACTGGTGTCCTTATAAGAAGAGGAAATCTGGACACAGACACACATGGAGGGTGCCATGCTAACATGAAGATGGCCATCTACGAGCCAGGAGGAGAGGTCTCGAGAAATCAATCCGGACCACACCTTGACCTTGGACTTCTAGCCTTTAGAAATGAGGCCACATCATTCTGATCTTTAAGCCCTGCGGGGTAGGGGCCTTTGTTATGGTAGCCTGAACAAATGGATACACTTACAACACTGATGTAATTACCAACCACCCTCAGAAGAAGGCTGATGTTCAGACAGTACTGTGCTTCATCTAGCAGGTTAAATGGGACAATGAGAAAGCACCAGGCACATGGTAGGCCCTCGGGAAATACCTCCCCTACAGGCCTAGGAAAAGTAGCTAACTGTCTCCAGGAGGGAGCAGGAAAGTTCTTGAGTCATCCTGTGTCAGCTAGAACCCAAGATGCCCAACCCTTGATCCCACATTCATCTTTCACCAGATTGGCAACCCAACATTCAGCTCGGCGTGATCTTGGAGCTGGCTTTCTGCCAGGCTGCGCTGGGAGGAGGGTACACAGCTGCTTTTGCCTCTGCCCAAGCTCAGCAGCAAGCTTTCCAGGAGCGATTGGCCAGCTTGGCACAGGCACAGACACGAGGGTGCTCTGGAGGGTTAGGACAGCAGTGGCCAGGTTGGGCTAGTCTGGGGTGAAGGCTATATTTGGTGTTTTTCACAGACTTTTCCTCTGTGTTTCACCTGACGCTCACGGTGACTGTCCCAGTGGGGCTGAGCTAGTGGAATCTGTCTGACATGGAGAGAAACTGAGGCCCAGAGGAGCTAAGGGACTCCCACTCAGCAGATCTATGCCAGAATTAAGACCTTGCTATGCAGATGTGACCCTGGTTCTTACTTTCCACTGTGGGACTGCTTGCTTGCTCCAGGCTTCAGGATTTTGGAAAGTGGGGTGGGAAAAGCATGGACTCCAGGAGTCACCAAACTTGGATTCCAATCCTTGCTGGGCCAGGTACTGGCTGTGTGATGCTGGGTCCTCCTTCAGTGGGGGTCTTGCCAGGCGGGGCAGTTGAAAGGTCAGTGTGCTAGGAGGCCATCTCCGCCCCTAGAGCTCTCCAGACCCTCAATAAATGGGCGCTGTTGTGGCTGTTCCACAACTAACTGCTAAGCATTGTTGCTGGATCAAATTCTTGGAGAGCCAGGAAGCATGTCTGTGGGTGGGAGCCGTCTGGCACTTCCAGGGGCCCAAGGCTTCCTTCCCACAAAACCTCCCTCCCCGAGCTCCTGACAGCTCTTTAGAGAGAACACGGCAGACTACCCCAGCCCCCTTTACCTGTCTGAAACTGGCCTCCTTGTCTGCAGCTCCCACTTCGATAAACACTGTTTTACCTTCTTTCTGACACTTACCACTACCCGAACTTATGTGGATTATTATATTTTCATTTTGCACCCCCACCAATAGAATAATGATCCGGTAGCAGGGACTTTGTGTGGTTCATGCTCTATCTCCTGCATCTGGAATAGTGCCTGGCACATAGTAGGTGTTCAGCTGAGATCTGAAGAAGGAAGGGAGGGAAGGAGGAAGGAAGAGGGGAGGGAGGAGGGAAGAAGCGGTGGCTTCTTTGTGATCAGCCCTTTGCAGCTTTGTGGGATGTTGTCTTAAATCAGAGCCCAACCCTGCTTTCTAAAGTCTTCCATCTGATGTAGGAAGGAGGTAGAGAGACACAGCCAGTGACTGCTGGTGTGACCTGCAGTGTGACGGGGGAAATCAGAGCAGGTGGCAGCTGATCCACTCCAGGCAGAAAGAGGGCTGGTGGAGGCCTGGGAATCCTCTCTGAAAAGCCTCCCCTAAGAAGTAAATGAGTAAGAGTTAGAAGGACAGGGAGGGGACAGCACATGGAGCAGACAGAACAGCATGTGCCAAGGAGTGAAATGGTCCTGGGTGAGAGGCGGGGCCCATCAGTGAGTGGGGTGACCTGGAAAGCGGATAGTGGGGTGGATTTGAGGGAAACACAGCACAAGTATGGGCAGATCTCGGCTGTTTCCTCTTGCTGGCTTCAGAGGCTTCCTGTCCTGTGAGAGCTAGGGCTGCCAGTGATTGCAGATGTTTATTCCCTCCTGCCCTGACTTTTCCAGCTGAGTACAGTCTGCTCCGAACTGGTCTCTCCCCCTTCTTCTTCTTCTCTCCTCCTCTTCCCCTCCTCTCTCCTCTTCTTCCTCTCCTCTCCTCCTCCCCTTCTTCTTCTTCTTCCTCCTCTTCTTCCTCCTCCTCCTCTTCTTCTTCTTTTCTCTCTCTCTTTCTCTCCCCCCCGCCCTTGCCCCTCTCCTGAGAAAGTACAAACCTGGGTCCAAGCCCAGTGCAGCTAGTCTGGCTGTGGGATCTTGGAGCAGCCACACCGTCTCTGAGCCCAGTTTTTTCCTCATACTGGCAGTGGGAAGGTCATCGAGGCCTTGTGGGGTCCACTTCCAGAGCTGGCATGTTGGCAGATGAAGCAGAGGCAGGACAGTAGTAGATGGTGGCTTTTCACTAGGAGATGCTGCCCAGTGGCCCCGGGAAGGATTCATTACATCTTGCTGGGGTGGGGATTGGGCTCTTGGTCTTACTCCTCTAGCCAGAAACATCTCAGCCCAGGTAGCTATGAGGGACCCTAAAGCCAGAGAGAGAAAGACTTTGTCTGCCATAGAACCTCTTGGTGACCTGGCCAAGTTTCTGCCTCTCTCTGGGTGTTGATCTTCTCCTATAAAATGATTGTAGCAGTACTGACTCTCTCTGCAGCAGTGGCCACCTGTGCCTCAATCTGGGTTTGGCGCTGGCTCACCATGGGCAAGTCCATCCCTTTGGGGGCCTCAGTCTTCATGTCTGTATATTGAGGGGGCGGCACTAGAGGGCCCAAGTGTCTTTTCAATTTAGACGTTGTCCCCAGGCTCACAGAATCAATGGATCAGCTGCTTAGTGAGCACATTGCTGTTTGGTGTCCTCCCAGAATACTGGGGAGATAGGGAGAGCTTACAGAACTCCTGGCCCCAGGCATTGGGCAGCCCAGGCAGGCCTTGTGCTGGACTCTAGAGGAATGGAGGATGCAGTGAAGACCAGAGAGCCACAGGCAGCTGTACTAGCTCCATCCCACCCTAGACTCAATACTAATCCCAGCTGGCATTGGCAGCCTCTTGGCACCAGGCCCTGTTGCCCCAATGAATACCTCAGTGTCTATCACATTGAATCCCCTGATAACCTTTTCAGATAATAGCTCCTATTCCCATGTGCAGATAAGAAACCTGAGGCACAAAGCAGTCAGATGTCTTTCCAAAGTTCACATGGTTAGTACACTCAGAGCTTGATTAAAACTCATCTGGCTAAAAGGCTCTGCTGCCTCTTATTTGTCCATCTGCCCCTGTCATGGCCAGGCTCGGGATCTGCTGCCTCCCAGAGCCTCCTCAGAATCAGTCCTGGCTGCTTGTGCATTTCCTACAGCGAGGGAACCAGGATGGGAGGTTTCCAGTGAGGAACCCGACTGTGGGCCTGAGCTCAGGGTCAGGAGCCTCATCACCTGGGGCTCAATGACTTGCGCCTCCTAGAAGGATTCTGGGCATTGCCGACAGCCTTGGTGGGTGCAGCCTCATGAGTGAAGAGGGCTCTTCCCAGCATCCTCCAATTGCTCCTGTGAGGTGGCCTTCACTGTAGTTAGCCTGGCATCAAGCAGGGTCCTGGGCTGGGACCTAGAGTCCAACCGTATCCCTAGCTGTCACTGACAGCCAATGTGACCTTAGAAAGGGCTTTTACCCTTTGGTACTTCACACATCCTCTTTGCAGGATGTAATGGGGATATGTAATGTCCAAGCAACACACAGTGACTGTAGTAACCCTAGATAAATCAAGCCCCACCTTGGTCAGATCGAGAAGGGCAAATGTGGTTCTGAATGTCTACCCTCACCCCTTCCGAGGCCCCTCTCAGATCTTGTGGCTGCTCCAGCTGTGCCCACAAGATGTCTTCTCAGTGGGATGGCTGGCCATTTAGGAAAGGAGTTCCCGAAGATGGTGATGGTGTGGGAGGGCTGGGGAAGGGATGAGGTCAGTGTGGCCAGCTGCCCATGGGTGTGGTAAATGGAGAGCGTCCTCAGGCCAGAACCATTGCTACCCGGCTGTGACCTTGGGCAGAGCCCTGAGCCTTCCCAAACTTCAGTTTCCTTGTTGTACAACAGTGATAACAATGGTACCTACTGGAGAGTTATTAATAGTGAGGATCAAATAGGGATTCAAAGAAAGTGTGTCTATAAAACACATGGCACAGAGCCTGGTATGTGGTCAGCGCTGAGAAAGTGCAGCCTTGATATGATGATGATGGTGATGATGGTACTGAGCGGGAGGAGGATGATGATAATAATGATGTGGAAGAGCATGAGATGCTGCTCAGCCTCCCCTGACAACACTGTGGACTCTCAAGCATCCCGCCTTCGCACTCACCCCATCTCCTCCCCAGCTGCCGTTGCCCAAGACTTCTCACTCCAGTGCAAACATGTCCTGAGTAACCCAGTAGCCAAGACTTGTGCTCTGAGCCAGAAGGAAGCTAGGTGCCTGCCAGATCAGCACCCAGTGGGTGTGCCCTGGGTGCGTGGGAGCATTGACTTCGGAAGAATTAATAGAAGGCTTCCCAGGGGAGGTAGAGCTTAACTGGAGTCTTGATGGAGGAGTAGAAATTGGCTGGAAGAAAAGAACAGGATTTCTCTGCTCCATTTGAAGGCATTCCAGGCAGATGAAATAACATGTAGAGAAGCAGAGAGGTGTGAAATAGCATGTCGAGCTTGGGAAACTGCAAGAAGCGCAATATGGCTAGAAAGTTGGAGCAAGTGGAGAGAAGGGAGAGATGAGAGGGGAATAGATAGGGAGTTTGGGCAGCACTCAAAGAGCTAAGTCAGATGTCCACAATTCAGCAATGAGGAGTTAGTCTTTACATCATGCCACAAATATTCCTCAAGATCTATGTGACCCAAGGGCCTTAGTAGTGAGCACTGTGGGTGCCACCCAGATGCCTGAGCCCCTAGACTGGAGCACCCCCCACTCAATCACTAGGCGTGCTGATGGCAGACAGCTTGCTACTGAGACCCTCATGGCCATTGCCTGCTCGCTGAATGTCATGTCCCTTCCCAAGGTCAATCTAGGTCCAGTGTCTGGTTCACACGGGCCCTGCCCACTTGCCCCAACTTGAAACAACTAGAGCTGACCCATCTCCAGAACTCTGCCACACAGCTGAACTTGTCCCTTGGCCCAGTTCTGCTTCAATTACAGACCACCCCGACCCTCAACCAGGGGTTGACCTTGAGAGTATTCCTCAATGAGCCTCCTGTCAGCAAATCTCCATCTCTTTCTCCTTCCCAGGAACCCAACCGGCAACAGCCATTGTGGAGTGATGTCAATGATGGGTGACATTTCATTAAGGAATCAGCAAGAGACTCCTGCTTTAAGGAAGGTAGCTCAGTACTGTGAGAATGAAATGGAATGGAGCCCAGAGGCCAGTGAGAAGGTGGTTGTTCCAGTTTAGCAGAGAAATCCTGAGGGTGTGTGGTGGGTGGGGGCAGGGAGGAGGGACATTTGAGAAATGTAGAGGAAACAGAACTTCCAGGCAGGGGAGAGCGTGGGTGTGGAAAGGGTCTGGGGAGACTCCCAAGCTCCTGCCTGGGCAGGATGGGCAGAGGTGGAGCTGATCTCTGGGATGAGTTTAACAGGAAAGACGCAGCCCAGTTTGGGAGTGATGAGCCTCCCGTGGGCAGCAGACATCCAGGTGACAGGATTTGGAGGCAAGGGTGAGTATCTTTGTTTAGGAGATAGGTCTGAGCTGGGGGTGTGGAAGTGGGGGTCCCAGCACTTTATAGTTTACAGAGCACTCACTCACACACATTTGGTTAAATATGGGCACCAACTAGTTGGAAAGATCACCAGGGTCCTGGAGACTCCCTGCTGGCCTTTGCTCGCTGAATCACACGGGGCTGGGGAAGGGTCCTCGGGGGCTCTGGACAACAATTACTAAGTTAGCAGTCAGAATCCTTGTGTGCCCTGCTGCCTTCTCTGTCATCCTCGTAAGAACCTGCTAGACAGACACCATGATACCTTCTCAGAAGAGGAAACCAGGGCTCGTTGAGGTACATGACTTGCTAGGAACCGGACAGCTCCTCAACAGCAGGGTTGGAATTGAATGCAGCTCCAACTACCTCATGTGGATAATTGCTAGGGTGGAAATCAGAACCCAGAATTCTTGGCTCTTCAATTAGAAACCTTTCCCCTTGCTCAGACAGCCATTTCCTGTAGTGAATTCCAGAACTTCTGATCATGAGCCAGCTTCTCCTTCCAAGAAATGGTGCTGAGATTGACCAGCCCTGTGGGAATGTGGGGTGGAGTGAGACAAGCCCGGCAGGAGTTTCCAGGCCTGGGGATCCCTCAGCTTCTGGTATGGAGCCCAGACACGTATGGGAAGTTTCTAGGTAGCAGTGGCCTCGCCTGTGGATGGCACCTCCCCAGTGTCAGGAGATCTACAGCCCAGCTGGGCCTGTCTTGGCCTGAGCCCACCACCTCGAGCCTGTTCTCTTTAGCGGAATAGATGTCTATCAAAATAGTAGCTTGTTAACCAAAATGTTCTCACGGAGTCTGGCTATTCATGTAATGCTGAACAGCTACAGTAGTCCCCACTTCTCCATGGTTTTGTGTTCTGTGGTTTCAGTTACCTGCAGTCCACTGTATTCCAAAAATACTAAATGGAAAATTCCAGAAATGAACAATTTATGGGTTTTAACTTACGTGCTGTTCTGAGTTGCATGATGAAATACTGGCCTGCAGTGTGTTACAGCCACCCATCTAGGTGGAGGGTGGACTCAGAGACCCCAAGGCCTTCCCAGATTAGAATCTTCTGTTCCACTGTGGCCAGGTGGCATCCAGCTGTCAAAAGGACATTCTACCATTTGCTTAGTTGTGATCCAGAACATATAGGATTGATTTCCCTTGCTGGGTCTGGCTCAGGGTCTGGGACAGCATTTGTAAGAGAAATTGGAGGATGGAGAAGCCCTTTTGCAGGCCTCTGGCCTCCTGTCCCAGGACCCATAGGAGTCTTGGGTATGACCCGACAATGTGGCACTGTGCCCAGATTTTTTAAAACATAATGCTGTTTTTCTTTTAGCTTTTAAACTTCTCTGAAACGATTTCAGAAGCCAGCTCCTTACTCTTCTATCTCTCAGTCACAATTCTGTTTTCATGTTCACCAGGCTATGGTAATCAGAAAAGAAAGAAGTGCCCTTGTGACTACTGGAAGAAGTGACAGTAGGAAAAGGGGAAGGAAGAGGAGAGACCAAATTTTAGTAAGCACCTAATTTGTTCCAGACCTTACACGAGCTGCTTTGTTTATAAACTCTGTTGCTTTGGATGGGCAGACTGAGAGGTGAAGTTATACCTACACAAGCACACAGTTGCTAATTATGCTGATACCAATAAGAAATTAACTGGATGCAGCCATTCTTCAAAAAAAAAAAAAAAAGAACATTATACATCAATCTATAGCATATTACACAGGCCTGCTGTGTGTCTGGCACAAGGAAGATGCTCTCTATATGCTTTCCACGCAAAACAGGAGTTATTATTTTCATTTAAAAGCCAAGGAAATTGGAGAGAGATTGGTGGCTTGCCAGTGAATCTCAGCAAGTCAGTAGTGGAGTCAGACTTGAACTCAGGTCGTTTTCCAAGGTCCCTTGTTTCTCTAGCCTCAGACCACAACTCATGCTGACTCAGGAGGTGGAAAGACTTGCCTGCTGATTGGAAAACCCGAGCGGGAACAGTCTGTGCTCCGCAGTGCTGGGTGGCCCTGGGCAGGCCCCTGTCCTCTCTGTACTCTGCCGTCTACCCCCGTGAAGTAAGAGCTTAAACTCAACCGTCTTCCTGCTGTGACCACCTCCGGAGGTGTGTGATATGAGGCAGTCACGCTGGGAGCTGTCTCATCTGTGTTTCCAGGACTTGGGTGGCCCTTGGCTCAGAGAGGACCTCAAGGAACCTTGACTGACCGTGCGACAGGAATGGACCTGTGTGGCTGCATGGAGGCTGGACAGCACAAAGTCACTCAGCATGTAACAAGGTGGCTAGGATGCTCCGTGGCGCCCTGTGACAGGGCAAGTTCTCCCCGCCCTGGCTGCAGACAGGCCTCTAAGGGGAAGGTAGGAGAAGGGAGGTGGACCAGGGCCTGTTTCCAGTCTCAGAGGGGGCTCCTGGCCTGGAATGCCGGCCTCCAGAACTTTATTTCCTGGGCATCCTGGAAGGTCAGAGTTGGAAGCATGCTGCAGCTACAGCATCTAGCATGAATGTCAGGACACTTACAAGTGGGATCAAAAATTACACTGAATATTTGAAAAAAAATTTTTTTAAGTCCTACGGTAAAAGACACAAGGCCAAGAATGATGGGAAGAGTGTGTTCAAAGTGAAGGGGAGTATTCTGAGGGAGAGTAATGACAGTGATTATTAGTTTACTGTAATAATTTTTAAAATTTAAACATTCAATGTATTTTTCAGTCACACCTCACATGTCAGAAAGTGCTCAGTCAGCTCCCCATATTCCCATCTCCAAGACAAGAAGAGCAAACCACAGGCACCTCAGCAGGATGCTGTTAGAGCTCTGTCTGCCCCCCTCAGATAACCACCCCCCAGTCAGGCTCAGGAACAGCACAGCCATAATGTACATGCCTGCCTGGGTTGGCCTCCTTATTCAGGAACTTCAGGTGGCTCTCACTGAGGGAGGTATTCAGGCCTTGATCTTACCATCTGGTTGGCCAGTCACAGAAGCAATGGCAACCATTTATTGAGCACTTACTGTGTGCCAAGAAAGATGCTCAACTTTGCATTTATTATCACATTCGATCCTCACAACAGCCCTGTGAGTGAGTTGCTATTTTAATTCCCATCTTACAACTAAGAAAGTGAAATTTTAGAGACATTACCAAACTGGCCCAGTTCATACATATAATCCAAGCTATAACACTTGGGCTCTTAACTACTACATTATACTGTCTCATTCCAACCATTCATCCAGTCAGCCATCTACCCATCTGTGGCGGATGGGATTCCAGTAGGAAACAGATCCACACTTAAATTAGGATAGTTCGATGTGAGGTTAATAAAGGGACTATTTAAGAAAGGTGAAGAGGGGATGTTGTGCAGGGAAACCAAAGGGTCCTGCCAGCACCCTACAATCAGGAACAGCAAAACTGATTTCCTGTGGAGCATGAAGGGAGAGATAGCCAGGTGGAAAGGGCTGCCCAAAGGGAGCAGTGCCCTTTGTCAAGGATGTGGCCAGGCTGGGACACCGCAGAGAGAGAGCCTGGGATTAAGACCCCTGGCTTTCTTCCCTCCCTCTGTCCTTCTGTGTCTCCCTCCCTCCCATCTCCTACTGGGCACACCTTTGTCTTGATCCAATCAGAAGCCAATGGGCATTAGAATCTCTTGATGCTGCTCCTTAGTTCAGCCTCTGGGCACAGGGCAGAATGGGCAGGAGAAGATAGCAGATCCAGAAGGAGAAAAGGCACTTCCGGGGAGATAAATCCAACCGATACACCATCCATCCACCCTGCACATCTCCTAGCATTGTTGTTATGTCTTGCTCTGCTACTGGTGTGGGGATATTATTCTAGGTAAAGCAGACACCCTGGAGAGGCCCCCTGTGTGGGAAGTTCTGTGCTGGGTACTGGGAACCAAGGGGTGGTGAGTGGAACCCAGCTGCCACCCTTGAATTGCATATGAATCACTTACTGGTCCCCCTGAGGTGGATCTCAGCTCCTGCCTCTGTGTGTGGCTCTGATGGAGGCAGGGGTCTCAGATAAGATAGAAGCCATTCAACTGGCAGAAAATCTACTTGCTGAATTTACTGATTGGATCAATTAGTTTTAAGATCATATTTGGCTTTGGGGGATAGAAGCTAGTCAGGGGGATGAAGGGCCCTGTGAGGGGCCAAGGTGGGACTTGGTGACTTGGTCTCATTAACATCTTGATGAGGGGAAAAAGCTGCATGGGAGCAAATCACAGCTCTTGAACTTCAGAGCTCCTGAGGTGCAGGGGAAGAGTGCATTTGTGAGACACCCTGGCCTCCGTTCCAGCTCAGCTGCAAGCTTGCAGGAGCCCGCCTCCCTGTGGGCTTTGTCTACCCAGCCGCACAAGAGTGCTGGGACCTCCAGCTCTGAGGCTTAAGAAGTCTTGGAGGAGGCCACAGCTGGGATTCCAGTCCCCAACAATGTGCCATCCCCAGGGTTTAGCCAGGCCCCGTGTGAGTGCCTTTCTGCCTCTGATTTCCTTCAGGACCTTCAGGTTGCTTCCTCACTTCCATGCACTCAATTATAACCCACTCCCCTTGGCCCTGATTTCATTACTGCGCCGAGCCCATGTGAGCTCATTATCTCCAGCTGCTGTGACTTGCTGTGAGGCTAATGGTGCTGGCAGCGCTGATCTGAGGGGTCCAGGCACAGCGGAGGCAGCCAAGATACAAGCTGGATATGGAGGGGCTGAGGGATCCGCCTTTCCAATCCCCTCACTCCCCCACTCAGTGTGTCTGACACTAGGAATGCTTGATGCTCACATAGTAACATATTCTCGGTTGCTTCTTCCTTCATCTCTAGTCATTTTTATTCACTCAGTCGGTTAGCAGATGTAGGGAAAAATGAAGGCCAAGATGGTTGGGGGGGATGATTGCTGGTGGATATTAAGTCACGTCAGCAAGATTTTGGCACAGGTACACCTTGTCCTTCTCAGTGTAAATAACTGATATAACCAAGGTTGATGCTGGCCGGTGTAAACAACTTACATAACAAAGATCATTGCTGGCACATGGCCATTATTGCCTATTTTGGTATAAATGTAGACAGCCAAAAGTGCTGGTGGGAAACCCAGCGGCTAAGAACTGTGAGAAGGGGCCAGCTAGGGGCCTGAGGACTGCCCTGAGAGTGCATGCAGCTGAGCCACACCTGAGAATAAAGATGCTCAATCCAGTCCACAGCTCTGCGTCTCTTCCTTGGGCTGCCGGCAACTCAAGTGAACCTCCCCAGTCTGAACTGGTGACAAGACAGTAGAGGTTCAAAGTAATTTCTTGTTAAGACTGTACATTTGTAGCTTTGTTTTTGTGATCTGTGTGGGCCTCTGAACCTCAAAGCCCAGGCCCCTCATCCCTAGATCTAAGAGTAGGTCTGAACAGATGGAAATGTGGGCCTTCAACAGGTGCCAGTGGGCTGATCCTGGCACCTGAGCTGCCAGTGGGAATGAGGAGCAGCAGGGGATGCCATCAAGGTGACCCGGGACAGTGCCCGGACACTCTCTACCTCTGCCCACCTCTAAAATTTAGACACCTCCAGTAGAAGGGCTGGGAAAGCCCCAAACTGGCTACGAGGACCCTGGACTGACCAAAGCTGTGCCCCAGAGCAGCGGAAACTAAGCATGAAGTCACACTCTGTGCCCACAGCACGGCTGCAGGATGCAGCTCAGACTTCTGTCTCGCCCAGCCAGGGTCCTGGTCTCTGCAATAAGCACCTGCTGTTCTGCTGTGTTGAGAGCAAAGCCCTTCTTAGAGTGGGGGATGAAAACAGAACCCCATTTGTGAGGGACTGTGCGACATTTCCCACATAACAGATTTTTGCATCCTGCCTGCCAGCTGCTGCCCTGCTCCCCAACTGCACGGACAGCAAGTTACTCCTTTGATCATATATTCTTGGTTATCAGCATGTGACTGAGACGTGGCTGTAAGTTGAATGAGGCTTTGCGTGTGAGAATGTGTGCGTATGTGCACTTACACAAATACAGGTGAGTGAAGCCCCACTGAGAGTGACAGGCCCACCAGGCTGTGACCTCAGGTATATAGGAGATGAGGACCTCACCAGGTAGCTTGTTGGTAGGCAGGTTCAGTGGCTCTGAGCGGAGAGACTCCCAGCCCTGTATTTTTGCAGGTCTGTGGGCATCCGGGGTGAGGAGCACCTTCAGCTGAAGGTCAGGGGCTGGGAGATCTTCTAGGTCACCCAAAGCAAGCATGAGTCTTTAGTGAGCTCTCACGACAAACCACCACCACCCCTGCAGAAGGCCAGGCCTTTGACAGGAGAAGGGGGACCAAGAGCGGGAAGTGGAAAAAGAACAGAACTCACCCGGATGGAAGTTCACTCTGAGATACTTGGGCTTGGTCCTTACTCTGCAACTCAGGAAATCCCCAGTGCTCCCCTGGGAGGGTAGGTTAATTATCCCCATTTTACAGAGGAGAAAACAGAGGCACAGAGAAGTGGATGACTTGTCTAGGCTCATGTGACAAATAGAAAACGTTCAATGTTGGTGCCCACAGTGTTCCCTAAAGCACCAGACTGTCATTTGGAAAGTAGGAAGTAGGAATTAGGAAGTCGGAAGCCTTTCCAACATATGACTCCAAATTCTAAGAGTCTGGGTCTCGGGAAGATTGACTTGGCTGGGAGTTAGAAGCACATGAGCTTTGGTGTCAGTGTCTGCATCCTCCTGATTGGGGTTATCTTGAGCAAGTCTTTTCACGTCCCTAAGTCTCACTTTTCACATCTGTAAAACAGGTATTATTTTCCACTGTACTGTCTTCATCAGGTTGTCACGAGAATTAACTGAGACATGGTGTGGGAAGCATTTGCCACAGGGCCCAGCTCTATTCTCATCTGCAGCCATCATCCTTCATGTTAAGTTGAAGGGTTCCTTAGTATGGGGGTGCCACACCCCAGGAGAGTGGCAGGCAGGCCGCTCCCAGGAAGGAGAGGACTTGGACATTGACCAAGATACTCTGTGTCAGGAGCAGGGCAGGAGTTTTCTTTGTTCTCATTCTTATCCCACGAAGTGATTCCCATTTCCGGCCTCTCTAATAACCTTTCAGTTTGGATAAACAGTGAGAGAGCTGAGAGAGCTGCCCAGCCCTTTAGCCTTGAATCTCCTTGCCTTGCCACTTCCCACTCCATCCCCCGTCCGCAGCACACTGGCCACATTTGGAACAGTTCCTAGGAAACCCAGGGCTGGGGACGGAGAGGGAAACAGCTTGCACCTGCTTCTTGCGGGAGCCGAGCCCCAGCCTCTGGGTGGTAACTTCAGTAGCACCAATATCACCTGCGCGTACACTGCTCAGTTCATAAAGCACACCCCTCCCCTCGCTACATCATCCTGCTGCAGTGTGGCATGCCTACTGGCTTGGTGGCTGTGCCTTCCTCAGGTCCCCAGAGTCCCTTGTCAAATCGGGTGGCTAGTTGAAGCTCTGTCTTCGGCGGGGGGAGGGGGGCAGATGCTGGAGATTGAACCCAGTAAGCTCCGTTCCTTGCCCCTTTTTCTATTTTTCATTTTGAGACAGAGTCTCACTGAGTTGCTAGGCTGCTCTTGAACTCCCAATGCTCCTGCCCCGGCCTCTGTGAGTCACTGGGATTACAGGCACGTGCCTCACGTTAGACTCTTGTGCTTGGTCCCGACTGGCTGGTCCTCTTGGTGTCTGTCCCTGAAGACCTGCCTCTTTCAGATCCTCCCCTTGCTGCCATGATTCGCTGCCCCTCACCTAACCAGGTCTTCTCTCTTCTTGGTCCCCTCTGGGGCTCCTCTGTCCCCTAGACTCCCTCACCACCTCATCATGGCTGTGGACCTGCCTCCCTTCACTCCACACGCTCCGTCCTCTCCACCCCCCGCCTCACTGCCTGCCTCCCCAGCTGCAAGTCCACTGCTCCACCGGGCGTCCCCATGCCCCGCACACTCAGCCTGGCCAGAGAGAGAAAAGGTCTGCCCCAAACCAGGCCTGCACCCGGCTCCTCCTTGCTCAGAACTCTCCATCAACACACACTGTGGGAAGCGATTTGGCATCATACCTTAAAGCTGAATGCATGCTGCACTCTGACCCAGCAAGGACCCAACAGAGACACATACCCTGATGCACCCAAAGATGTGGACTAGAATGTTCACAGTGCTGTGCACTGTCACTCGGCACAGCCCCAGGGGCCGCGCACAGCAGAACGGTCTCACAGGCGTGGTGGCGTCACACGTGGGGCGCAGCCACCATTGCTCTCACAGCAATGTCGAGGGATCTCATGGATGTACAACAAACACCAGCAAAAAATTACGGCAGGGTTCATGCATTTACTTTGGCTTATGTGAAGTTCAATGGACAGGCAAAACACAGGCGTGGTGCAAGAAGACAGGACAGTATTCAACCTGGGGGCGCATACTTAAGTGGCAGGGACCTGTAGGAGGCTTCTGGAGCTGGACATGTCCCATATTTTTATCTGCATGCTGGTTATGTGGATGTATTCCCTGTGCAAATTCATGATGTATACTTATAGAAATTTTTCTTTGTGTGTCTCATATACCAATAAAAAGATAAACAAATGATTGAAAATTGTCCATGGCTTCTTGATTACACTGAAGAGAAAACCCACAAACTCCTTTCTAGACTGGTGCTTAAGAGGCCCTTTGTGCCCTGGCTCCTGCCTTGCCACCCTCCTCTCATTCCTACATATGTTCTTTCTGGCCCGCACAGGGTATTTGTCATTCCCCACAAGCCAGAGGCTCTCTCCAGCTCCGGGACTTTTGCACGGTTGTCCCATCTATCTGGAATGCTCTTGCCCCTCTATTCTGTCTGGCTCCCCTCAGGCATCCTTCTGGACTTTCCCAGCTCCCTGGGGAGTTAGTTACCTGCCCCCAGCTGGCTTGGCAGCGCTTGCTTCAAACTTCTGCTCAGCATTTGCTCTTGTGCCAGGTCTGGCTCTTGCCCACCGGTCTTCCACCATGCCTGTAGCTCCATTTTGCAGGGTTAGTGTCTTTGTTCTTATAGCCTTAGGGCCTGGGGTCAGGTTAAGTGTCAGTAAAGCATCAAAATTCAACCACATATGTAGTCACGTGATTAACAAATCATTTCACTGAAAAGGAGAGGACAATATAAAGGGAGTGTACGCTTTGGTCCTACCTCCGGTTCTACAGATAGCAATTAATATAATATTTTGATGTTTAGGGTCAAGAAATCCCTGGAAATCAGACAGTCTCGTTGCCCTGGTCTTTCTTGTCATAAGAGAACCCAACAGTAAGCTAATTCGTACTAAAGCAGAAAGGGCTGACTATGTGTGCGTTTTAGGGGGAAAAAAATCTCGAAAAGACATCATGTGGGATATATATATGGTGGCTCTTCAGCAGAGCAGCTACTGAGAGGGCACCTTCCTTCTTACGCTGGCTGCTACTCAGAACGTCTGTGTGCATCTTCACGATCACCCTAGAATTCAGAGGAGCAGCGGGTGCCCTGCCAGAAAGAGCACGCTGGAGGGAATTAAGTTCTACTTTCTTTAATGAGAGAAGCAATCAGTGGAAAATGACATTGGGATTCCTGAGTGTGGTCAGGAGAGTGAGGGCCCCTGGCAGAAGGGATGATGGGCTGCGGTTTGTGAGAATGCAGCCACCGGAAGCCCCCTGAGCCTGGAGCTCCAGGCTGCCTGGGAATGAAAGCTGAAAAGGAGCCTTAATTTCTGCAATGCCCCAGGCTCGGGCTGCCCAGGCACGAGGGGCTGAGGGGGGCAAGGCCGATACGGAGGATTCATGTTCTTCTCAACTCACAGGAAACACAGCCGCCCTTAGAAAGGGCTGGGAGGGAGGCCTGGTGGAAAGTCATCCTGGGTGGGGACAGCAGTGTGGTCAGGAAGGGGGAGTATAATTAGACCATAATTCAAGTCATGGGCTCAAAAGGAACAGCTGCCAGATCCCTGAGTCGACTGAGAGGAGAAAAGGGCACAGGAGCCTTATCTGTGAGATCATGGTGCAGACCTCCGCCTCACAGGAGCGCCATGGCCACGAGCTGAGTTGGCAGAGCTGCCAGGCAAGGTGCCGTGTGGCCCTGTTGGAGTTTGACGTGGAGGTAGTGGGGCACTGCCTCGGAAGACCCTGGTGGCCTGCCAGAGCCCCCTTTGGCCGTCACGGTGTGAAGGCCAAGTCTCTGTGTACTGCTACCGTGTGACAGGGGGAGAGAAGCTTGCAGAAGCTGCTGGGACCCAGGTGCTGGCTCCTGGCTGGGAAAGGTGGAAGCCTCTTCCCCACTGTGTGGGGGATGGTTCAGGGGGCTTTTCCCGAAACACCAGATGGGAGATCCAAACAAGTTTTAACATAGACAAATAAAAGACGATGGCCCTGAAGGGTATGTTTAGCAATTTGACTACATGCGAATTAGGGGCTTTGTTGAATAACAGAATAATGTTAAAACACAAATGACAAATTAAAGGACACATTTGCCACGTGTACAAGAAGAGATTAATGTCTGGAAAATGGAAAGAACTCCTGTAAACCAACGAGAAAAGACAGACAAACCAGCAGAAAACTAGGCAAAGTGTTTGAATAGGAAAGTCACAGAGGAAGTAAAAAGGATTTGTGCACGCCAAGATGCCCGCCACGCTGGTTATCAGGAAATGGAAGCCTACAATAACGATTGTTTGGGAAATTAGTTTTCACCTATGAGACTGACAAATTTGAAAACTAATGAAGATAAGTGGGTCAGTTTGATTTTCTTCCTTAGGGTGAAACTTCTGTGGCTGGGTATGTCATAAAAGAAGTTTATTTACCTTACAGTTCCGGAGGTTCAAGAATGTGGTGCCGGCACAAGTTCGGCTCTGGCGAAGGCCTCCTGGTAGGCTGCGTCGCGCTGGCAGACGTGTGTGCAGGAGGAAGCAATCAAATCCTCAGACAGGAGGCCAGAGAGCATGGACACCTGAGCTTGCTCCTTTAACAACAGCTCTCCTGAGAATGAACTCAAGACTCCTGTGAGAATTACCCTAATTCCTCCCAAAGAGCAGCCCTCAGGAACCTCAGGACCTCATGCTAGGCCCCACTGGGGAACCAGCTGTCAACACACGAACCCCTGGGGCACAAACCACTCCCAAGCTATTGCAGCATCCATGCATTGCCAGCCATGTAAGTTGGTGTGCCTCTTTGGAGGCCATCTGTCAGACTCTATCAGAATTTAAAATACACTGCATTTGATCCGGCAATTCACCTATTGGTATCTACCCCACGAACACCCACATCTGTGCACAAAGTAGAAAGTACAAGGATGTTTTCTGCAGCATTTACTCATTATGTGAACAAGTTGGAAGAAAACATTCACGAGAAGAGGTGGCTAGACATCCTGGTCCATCATTGATGCTATAGAATTCCATGCAGCGACAGGGCAATGCAGCCTATAAACTTGGACTTGCATTGTGGTCCAAGAAAAGGAGGCCTGAACATTTGCTTCCCTGAGATGTGCTAAATTCCAAGTGTCCTGGAGGCTGAAATGAGGACCAGTAAACTAATAGTCTCAAAAGGGCAAAGGACCATGGCAGCAGAGACCACAGAGAATGGGGCTGAGACTGTGGTTCTGCATGCTCCCAGTGCATGGGTGTAGCCAGCCCAGGCAGGATCGCCACTACGGCCTGAGCTAAAAGAGGACTCTGAGTTCACTAGGGGGAGACCCCGTGTGAGAGCCCACCAACCGGACAGGTAGAGGATTACCCTAGAGAGGCAGATGCCATCTCAACTCCAGGTGCTCCTTTGGGGTGATCTTCTACCTGCCTGGTTGTTTCCATTAAGCTCCCTGACCTTCCCCCATCCACATTACCAACACCCACAAAGGTAAAGGTGAAAGCTACCTGAGAAATAAAGCATTTTTACACAAGACACACTGAATGGTACCTGGGCTATTTACAGAATCAGATCAGACCAAACTTTCAGCCAAAGTAAACAGCATGATATAATTTTTTCTTGTTAACGAAGGGAGGGAAGAAGAGGTGTTTGGGAGGAACGTCAGATTAGTAACAAACAAGATAATTACAGTTTCCTCGTGCACTGGTGAGCATAGTGAGCTGAATTTTGTGACCCGAATGCAAGACACTTGGTATTCAGTTTCCTCTGCCTGGCACGATTTCTCTCTCCTCTCTTCCTGTTTGATTCCTGCTCATCTTTCAATTTGACCCTTGTATCCCGCTGAGGGAGCTGCCCTCGTACCCCAGATTTCTACAGCCCTTAGTTTCCCTTTATCATGGCCTCCTGTGTTGCAGTGTGAGCAGAGACCATCTTGTCCCCTTAGTATCTAGCATAGTACTGGTACACTGAAGGTGCTGTTAATGACTGTTGAATAGGTGAGTGGATACATGAATGAACAGGGGACCTGTAAGCTGTGTGACTTCGGGCTGCCGCTTTTCTCTCTCTGGGCCTCTGTTTTCTGCATCTGGAAAGGTGCTGGGGCGGGGAGCTGGCCTTCTCTGAGCACCTCAGCCAGCCCAGTTCTTGCCTTGCAGAGCCCAGGACTGCCTGACTTTCTGTGCTTTTTCCCCACGGCGACATCCAAACCAGAGAAGCTGGTCTGCTACCCTCTACCCTGCCCTCTGCCCTCTCAGGCCTCTGTGAAATCCACAGCTTCCTCTGCTAGACGTGGTTCCTGTCTGGCCTCCCCATGCCTGCATTCTTGAGGCGCCCTCACAGCTTCTAGATGGGCATGGCAGGTCTCTGCTCCTTCCTGAGGCCAGCAGTGGGCAAGCTGCCCAGCCAGTGGAGGAGCCGCCCAAGGCCTCTCCCTGGGCCTGGGGGACGGGCTGCACACTTCCCTCAGATCTTTCTCAGTATGTCCTTCTGTCCCTCTGACTCTGGGTCCCTTGCTCCTTTCTTTCTGTGTATCTCTCTGTCTCTCAGTCTCTGTGCCTCGGGCATTGTTGTCTCTTTGTTCTGTCCCTGTCCTATTGCCCCCTGCATCTGCATTTCCTTTACTGTACCTCTCTCCTTGTCTTTGTTTTTCTCTCCTTTTTCCCCTCTCCAAACTTCCTGCCCAGCAGGCAGCCTCCTCCCCTTCCACAGGCCTGACCCTCCCCAGCCTGGCTACCCCCTGGGCTCAGGCTCTGCCTGGCCCTGGCCTGGCCTTGACATGGCCCTGCCCGGCCCTGACAAGCCTAATTCCCTCCCTCCCCAGGCCTTGCCTTGGGTGGATGTTGTAGTCTAGGACCATGGAGGAGTGTGCTGGGCCAACCACAACCCAGCATGACCTTGCTGAGGGGTAGGAAGGAGGGACCAAGGTCATCTAGGCCATTTTGGGCCTGGAGGTATCCTGCCCCCAACAGCCAGGCCCCCTTCCTGACACTGACCCCTCCAGTGCCTGAACCAGGGAGCAATTTCCAAAACAAGGCTGCAGCTACGGGCTTCCCCAGGAGGGCTGCTTTCCTCAGCTACTCCTCCAACATCCCTACCTCCGGGGCGCTGGGCTGTTAGATCTTTCAGCTGCTTTACTAGAGAGGAATTAGATCCCAGGACCAGAAGGGTGTATGAGAACCCAAGCCTGAGATGGTCAGGCAGAGCAAGTGAGAACGGAATGTGAAACTTGAGGTGGGAAGCAAACGCAAGCTTCAGCTCTGTGGGATTGTGTTCTGCCTTGCCAGGAGTTTGTCTTAAGCTGCCCACTTCCCCTTCTGGGCCTCTGCTATCCTTCCTGTAAAATGACAGATTTCATCTCAGTACCCTGTTAGGAAAATTAAATGTGAAGGCATGGATAAAATGCCTGGCATTGAAACTTACAGTGTTACTTGAAATGGGATTTGAATGCCAGGCAAAGGAATAAACTAGGAGTCAGGGACCTGTGTTCAAATCCCCTCTGTGGCTGCCATGGGGATAGATGCTCAGAAAGGACTATAGAGCAACGAGACGAAGGGATGAGAGGCTGGGTGACTGGGTTTCAGTCACCAATCAACTGCGATCTTGTGTATATGTCAGATTCTCAGCAAAATGGAGCTGGAACACATATTTTGCAAGGTTGTTAGGAGAATGAAATAAAATAAGGAACATTCAAGTGCATAGTCAGTACTCAATATTAACCCTTATATATAGTATAATAATCATAGTGTAAGCATTGAAATAAAAAGTTCTAGATATAAGGCTCAACCCTTGTGCAAAAAGCTGGCACTCTTGCCCCAGTTGTGCCCAGACTGCTAAGGAACATGAGAAAAGGGCTAGCCCGGTTTAGCTTGGCCCTCAGGTCCACAGCAGGCTAAGCAAAGGCACCTGAAGATTATTTCTGCAGGTTCTTGACCAAGTGGCCAAGGTGACTGCTGGGGAGCCCAAGACCCAAAACCAGGACAGTCGTGGTCTGGAGTAGGCTCGGAGGCACAAGGATCAGAGACCCGGCTCTGCCACTGAGGTGGCAGGCCCAGAAGGGAGACTGTGTCTGTGACTGCAGGCTTCGCCCCTACTGTGGCAGGGAGCCTGGCACCCCTGATCACCAGGCCCAGTGCCAGTCTTCTGCCCCACCTGAGCATGAGCCAAGGTGGCATGCCAGGCGACCAACCTTTTCCTGATTCCGGCTGTCCTTGAACGCATGCCGCATGCCGCCAGTCCATTCCTGGGCCCTTGCCTTCCCTGCCACCAGGCGCATGTAGTCCAGCCTCCCTTTCTGTTGATATCTGCCCAACCTCAGCTCTGCTGCAACCTCTAAGGTTCGTCACCATCCCCCTCTCCTTGTCCCTGAGTCAGAATGACTCATCATTAACCTGACCTTGGGCAGATTATCCAAATTAGTGAGCCTCAGTTTACTCACTTGCAAATGGTGCTGCTCATACCTACCTGTGGGTCTTATGAGCGTTTAGTGAGAAAACTTACATGAAATCATGATACTGTCTCTCCTTATGTTGACACTTTCTCCAATGAAAATATATCTTGCTTTCTGCCTTAAATTAGTTGGAATACTTTCACCATTGGAATGGGAAGTACTGAAGACTAGGTTATTTCCATGCCCAGTGCTTAACAGAGGACCTTTCTGATCACAACACCCGTAGAAGATGTGGCCTTGGCCCTAAACTTTTCAAAATGAATAGGGCCACACTCTCACAGGGCCTCACCAATGTGGGGAGCATTCTCTGTGCATCACTTAGTCATTCAGCAAATATTTCATAAGCATCTACTATGTGTCAGATTCTATATATGGTGGTTAGGTGACATCAGTGAACAAAAGTCACAAGTCTTGTCCTTGCAGAGTTTGCTTTCTAGTAGGGGGAGCAGATGACAAATAGCAAACAGTGTGAATGTTAAAAAGTGACAAGTACTATGGATAAAAATAGAATAGTGCAGGGGAAGTACAAGAGAAGAGGGTGGGTTACAATTTTTAACCGAGTGGTCTGTGCAGGCCTCCTTGGAAGAGGACATTTGAGCCAGGAGGTAAGGGAGTTCACCAGACACAGGTCTCTGGGGACCATGTTCTTGGCCGAGGGCAACCAGGGCAAAAACCGGTTGTGGAGCCTATCTGGATTGTTGGGCGGAGCCAGGAACAAGATAGTTGAGATATGAGGTCAGGGCATTTGTGTTGGGCCAGGTCTCCAGAGCCTTACAGGCCAACAGGACTTTGGCTTTTGCCCTGAATTGCTTGGGAGCCATTGGAGGTTTTGAGTACAGAAGTGACATGATTTGCCATATATCTGGAAAGGGTCACTCCTCGTAGCCATTTTGCGGGTTCCAATCCTGGCTCCCCCTCTTTGTGACTACAACCCTGCTGAGTTATTTCACCCCTCAGCTTCACTCTCCTTGTGAAAAGAGTGGATTACTATGTGTCTAACAGAACCCTGGCAGAAATTCCTGTCTGCCTTTGGGCCCAAGAATAGCACTCCTTCTGAGCAGTCAGGCTGTGTCCCTCACCCGCTGGCTGCCGAGGCGCCTGGAGCAAAGTGAGCGCGCTGCCCACGGTGGACGAGCAGGTCTTCAGGCAGCTCCAGCTTTGCTTTTGCGCTTGCTTCTTTCACACCTACTTAAAAAATTTACTTTTAATGTTATTTCCTTTAAATCATTCCTTCAGAATAAAATTTTTCCCTCAATTACAAAAATAATACTTGTTAATGTGAGATATTTGGAGAAATGTACATGAAAAGGACCATGAATGAAAATATATGTGACTTAACGATAACACCTTTAATCTTTTGTCATAGTATTTCTTTACAGTCATGTATGTGTGTGTCTAACTGGAGGAAAACAGAGCTAATGAGCATTGTTTTCCTTTAGCCCCCTGCCCTTGCCTGGGCTGCTGAGATAGCGCCTTTATGCCACCATAGAACATGCACAGTGCAAGAGGCAGCCTGTGGCAGTCAGCTTTCTGTTGCTGTGACAAAAATACCTGGGAAAAACAACTCATAGGAGAAGGGGTTTATTTTGCCTCATAGTTGTAGAGTTTCTCTCTATGGTTGCTGGTTCCAAGGCAGAAACATCACGGTGGGACAGTGTGGCAGATGAAAGTAGCTCTTATCCTTGCAGCCAGGAAGTAGAGAAAAGGAGAAAGAGCAAGAGAGGAAGTGACCAGGGACTGGAACCCCCAGGTCCCCAAGGCCACACATGCCACGATTCAATCACCTCTCCAGGCCCCACCTCTGCACACTGCTGCACTGGGACTCCAACCCTCCACACTTGAGTCTTTGGAGGTAATGCATGTGTAAAGGATAAAGCATTCACTTGGTTTTTGAGGTGTGAGGGCAGGCAACCCATTTGCGATAATTGAGGAAGAGTCAAGTTACCCAAATTCCAGACCAGA
>PVJO010008083.1:0-77326 GCA_004026905.1 Hystrix cristata | reverse complement strand
TCCAAAATCATTCCTGGAAGCAAGCATTACCCTGATACTAAAACAAGAAAAGGACCCAACTGAAAAAGGGAACTACAGGCCAATCTCCCTAATGAACATAGATGCAAAAATTCTCAACAAGATTCTAGCCAACAGAATACAATGAATTATCAAGAAGATTATACACCACGACCAAGTGGGATTCATCCCAGGGATGCAGGGATGGTTCAACATACGCTAATCAATATATGTAAAACAACATATCAACAAAGTTAAAGACAAAAATCATATCATCATCTCAATAGATGCAGAAAAAGCATTAGACAAAATCCAACATCCATTCATGATAAAAACATTACAGAAACTTGGAATAGATGGTGTATATCTAAATCTGATAAAAGCCATATATGACAAACAAATGGCCAACATTACACTAAATGGTGAGAAATTAGAAGCTTTCACACTAAAATCTGGAACAAGACAAGGCTGCCCACTGTCACCACTATTTTTCAACATGTTTCTAGAAACATTAGCCAGAGCAATTAGACAAGAGAAAGAAATAAGAGGAATAAAAATAGGAAAGGAAGAAGTGAAACTTTCGCTATTTGCGGATGACATGATACTCTACATAGAAGACCCAAAAAACTCCACCAAAAAACTGCTGGATTTAATAAGCAAATTCAGTCGCGTTGCTGGATACAAAGTCAACACTCAAAAGTCAATAGCATTCCTATACACAAACAATACACCCACCGAAAAAGAAATAACAAAAGATATACCTTTCCCAATTGCACACAAAAAAATAAAATACTTAGGAATCTATCTAACAAAGGAAGTAAAAGATCTTTACATCGAAAACTACAGCACTCTAAAAAAGGAAATTGAAAAGGATATCAAAAAATGGAAAGACATCCCATGCTCCTGAGTAGAAAGAATCAACATAGTGAAAATGGCTATACTTCCTAAACTACTATACAGATTCAATGCAATTCCAATCAAGATACCACTAACATACTTCAAAGAATTAGAAAAGACAATCATGAATTTCATCTGGAACCACAAGAGACCAAGAATTGCAAAAACGATCCTAAGCAACATGGGGAAAAGCAGGGGGCATCACAGTCCCCGACCTAAAACTATACTATAAAGCTACAGTATTAAAGACAGCATGGTACTGCCAAAAAGACAGACCTGAGGATCAATGGAATAGATTGGAGGATACAGAAACAACCCCAAACACACTCAAATACCTCATTTTTGACAAAGGAGCCAAACACCATCACTGGAAAAAGGATAGCCTATTTAACAAATGGTGCTGGAAAAAAGGGCTTACCACATGTCGAAAACTAAAACTAGATATATGTCTCTTACCATGTACTAAACTCAAATCAAAGTGGATCAAAGATCTAAACATTAAAATAGAAACACTAAATTTACTGGAGAACAGAATAGGAAGAACCCTCCAAGACAGAGGAGTAGGAAAAAAATTCATGAACAGAACACAGACTGCACAGGAAACAATACAAAGAATCAGTGCTTGGGACCAGACCACATGCTATTAAAAAGCTTTTGCACAGCAAAAGAAATCACCAACAGAGCAGGGTGAAAACCCACAGACTGGGAAAAAATTTTTGCTAGCTATCCATCGGACAAAGGTCTAACATCTAGAATATACAAAGAACTCAAAAAAATTAAACCTCCCAAATTTAAAGACCCAATCCAAAAATGGGCAACTGAAATGAATAAACATTTCTCACATGAAGAAATAAAAATGGCAAATAAATATATGAAAAAATATTCAACATCACTAGTCATTCGAGAGATGCAGATCAAAACAACACTAAGATACCATCTCACTTCAAAAAGAATAGCTATTATCAAGAAATCAACCAATAACAAGTGGTGGCGGGGCTGTGGGGAAAAAAGGAACCCTCCTCTACTGTTGGTGGGAATGCAGACTGGTCCAGCCACTGTGGAAATCAATATGGAGATTCCTCAAAAAACTACAACTAGAGGTTCCATTTGACCCAGCTATTCCCCTACTGGGGATCTTCCCAGAAGAATTAAAATTGTCATACCACAGGGATGTATGCACGACCATGTTCATAGCAACACAATTTGTAATAGCTAAGTTTTGGAAACAACCTAAATGCCCAACAACCAACGAATGGCTAAAGAAAATGTGGTTTTTCTACACAATGGAGTATTACACAGCCATAAAAAGGATAAACTAGAGTCATTCATATATAAATGGATGTTCCTTGAGAACATACTTTTAAGTGAAATAAATCAGACACTCATGAGTACACATCGAATTGTCTCTCTGATATGAGAAATCATAGCTGTAAATAAGGACAAAGAGGTGTAATAGATATTATATAAAAGGAAGATAATATACAAAGGAGAGGAGTACTAGAAAGAAAGAAGGGGAAAAGCAGAAAGGCAACAAAGGAAAGAAAAGGGAAAGGGAAAATATGGAAAATTAAGAATAAACCTGCTGTAAATAGGGAGGAAGGGAACAGAGGGGAGGGGCGGGGAAGAGGGGGGAGAACAAAGATGCATCATGTATAGGTACAAAATAAATGTGATGAATGTAACCATTATATGTAAAATGTAGCAATACATGTTCTTGGTTTAAAATTAAAAAAAATTAAAAAATAAAAAAATAAAAGTTAAGTTCATGTTAAACTTATGAAGCATTATGTAACAGAATATAAGATAGCAGTTAAAATGAACTACAGATATATTAGCCTATCTTCATCTCAAAAATATAATGTTGAGTAAATGGGAATGGCATAAGTGAATATATATGGAATGCATTTAATTACATAAAGTTTATATTGCTATATATTCTTCGGGATGGAAACATATTTAACAAGCCTATAGACAAGCTAAATGAATAGAAAGTAGTATTCTGGATAATGGTTATCTTGCAGTGGGGTAAGATGATGAAATCTCTCAAAGGGTTTTAGGAATCCCAGAAAATTCTATTTACTTGCCTGTGTAGATGGCACATTATTTTTCAAATTACTATGCAATGCATCTATATAGTTTTTTAAATAAATTTTTGTATATTCTGTATGTCACAAGGAAACAGAATTATAAAAAGATCAATACCGAAGACAGCTTAATTCCATTATGTGTACAATTGCTCACGCAGGAAACTGAAGTAAAATAGTACATAAATACATGCACATATTAAGGTGAAAAGTATTGGCTGAAATAAACACTTAAATTATGCTTTAACAAAATATTGTTTTCCAGAAAAAACAAATGGAAAAAAAAACCTGATGATAGATGTCAGAAAGCTAGAGAAGAAAGACTTATAAGCATATGACCAGAAAAATGTCACTCAAAAAGAGACAAAATTATTATTTACTTCAGATTTCTCTACAGAAATATTCAAAGTCTATTAAGTGAACTGTAAAGTAAAGCTTATAATGTTTTCTACAAGCAATGTAATCCAAGAATGTTATTTCTCAGATCTCTAAGTTTAAAAATGTAGCATAAATATGTAAGATAAATACAAGAATGGTTGAATGAATAGATGGATAGATGGAGAGAAACTTAATTGAATTCAGCCATTCAAGTTATGATTAAAAGCAAAGGGTAAAAAGAAACCACACTAAAAGAGCACTTGTGATCATTGAACCAATTCAAATTACTGAGATTAAACAACTACAGGAAATTTTTTGAGTATACAAAATATATTTCCTTTTCAGACAATTCATTCTTGTAGAAGAAGCTGGAATAATAATAGAAGTGAAATATTCTCACTTCTTATTTTATATCAGTATACAAATATTTAATATTTTTAAAAAATCAAATGTCTTACAGGATTTCACTATAAAAACTCCCTGCTATAGAGGAATGATTGTCAACTCTGTTTCACATTAGATTCACATTTAAAACGCTTCATATCCTAGCTGCATGTTCCCTCACCAAATAAATAAAACCCTAGAGAGAGGAGCGAGACACAGGCATTGATCTTATAATCTCCTTTTGCGATCCACTTGCGGCTACACAGTTTTGGGCATATGTTTTCTTAATTTAAATGGATTTTATAGCAATTATATCTGTTGCAGTGAAATAAGATGTATCTGGAATTAATCTTCCCATTCTTCCCTTAGTTTCATTTTTTGTTGTTCTTTAAATGTAGTGGTATTATAATTGGTCTTTCTTTTTTTTTCCTTAAAACAATGTTCTATCCCTTTTCTATCTAGCTGCTTTCCTGTCTGTATTTGTATCTCCTTGTGTCCATAATATTCTCTATTATGTAAATGAGTTTTGACAAAAATTATCTTCAATGATAAGTTTTGATGTAAATTTTTAACGATCTTCTTTGCCCTTTCTCCTTTATTTCACATTTTATAACACAAATCATTCATTTTTATAAAACAGGTTAATTTATTACTTCAGGTTTTATTTTTGAACATGTGTTAAATGAGTTCAGTGCTATATCGCCTTTTGTTAGATAATTGGTCATGTTTAAATTTATAGTCACAGTTAGTCTTTGAATGATTAAATATTTACTTCATCCTGATTGAGGGTATCTTATTACAAGTATGTTAACAGTGAAATATCTATTTGTCTACAATCTAGTGGCTGGATTTTATGTTCACAGAACCAGAACAAGGCAGTAGATGTTTGCATTTTAATTTTTACATTTCACAGCTTGCATTGGTGAAAATATATGTATCTGTGATGTGATAGTTAAATGGGTATACATCAGCCCTCAAGAAGGAAATGAATATCCATAATTAAATTTTTATATGTTATAGCTTGCGGTGCTGAAATAAATATCTGTCAGTGACAGAAATGTTAAATGGTTATGTGTCAGCATCCAGAGCTCAGAAATTAATATCCTCAATTAAATTTCTATATGTTATGTAAGACTTTGATACAGACATTCCTTGCAACTGGAAATTTCTATAAGAGATTTTCTATCTTAGGAAAGATAAGATCACTTTATTTTTCCTCCTTTGAAGTCATGAAGAGGCCAAAGACCCGAAGGAGTTTCATTTACAGAATATCTAAAAATTGTAAGCAGTAAATGACTCATAAGTTATTCCACGTCTGCTTTAGGATTTCAATTTCCTAGTACACTAAAAAGTTGTATCTTTTTTCCCTCTCTCACTTTCAGATTTCTTTATTAAGTAGTGTTGGCCACTTCCTTTCCATCGAAAGTTATTAGGGAAAATATGACATACCACCATAAAATCAAGAAGGATAATGAAATTACCACTAGAAAACACTATTTAGGAATTTTAGTTTACTACAAAAATTTCAATGTTGTGAAAATAAGTTAAAAATTCTGTAAATATATTTCTTCTACAGTGAAATGTTATCGATGCCTTTGGATGTTTTACAGAACTGCAGAGAATATCATGCCCTGAACCGAATAGTGGACATTTCATAGAGCCATATCATGGAGTCTCAATGCTAGAATTTATGTGGTGATACCCTTCAGAAAACAGATTTTAAAAATTATACCTGTTCCAATAATGGTGTGGAGAACCTGATCACAAATCCGATGAAAATAGATTATGATATTTTCCTAGAAATTTGTGTTAACTACAGAAAATAAGCCAATTGTCCAATACAGTGAGAGGAAAACACTGGGTATGATGGAAATAATGAAATTTAAATATTTATGCATACTACATCGGAAATGGAAACATATTAAGCACAGGTTGTAATTTCTTTTCACATAGCTTTCAATTATAAATGCAGTATACATCTATATATCAGTATAGAGATACACACGTATACACTGCATTGTTTAACACAGAGGAAAATCTTCACTCACAAATTCTACTTTCCACTAACCAAATCACCTTTGGTTCAAGACTTTTCCATGTTGATGACAAATCAAGCTGTTACATTGTACTTTCATCAGGTGGTGTCTAAGCATGTATCCTGGCAACCACATGCTGAAATTGCTTTGACTCCATAAGAGCAGGATGAGAAAGAAATTGCTAAGACTGAGAAACATGTTTTGAGAAAAAAAAATTGCCATAAATAATAAAATATTTCAAAGTTATTTTTGAGCCAGTAGGTTTTCCACCAGCTGAATCAACACACTCTTAATTTTAAAAACATTTACCTTTACTACCAGAATAAGAATGTCAGATTACTAAATGAAATAGGACTTGGTTCTATGACAGTGTAATATAGATGCTAAACCCAGATATGAACAGTTCAAACTCATTAATTGAATAGTGCTTTTATTTCATCTTGGGAAACTTTTCCATTTTCATGATCTTTAGGCCAAAAGATATCTGAACACTATTGAAATATGGAATAGTTTGAACGCGCCAGCTAGTTTGTAAGTACTGAGCAGTGTAAAAATAATATTGTTCTCATGATGATAGCAAAATAGTTGCAATATTTATAATTATGCATAGGTCAATATCACAGGTCACAAAGACTATCGCCTTGTAATTGTATCAAAGCTGATAAGCACTATCTGGTCTCAAGTATCATAACAGCTAGATAACTTCCTTGACTTGCTTATAATAAGTTGTGTGGAGTCAAAAAGAGATTAGGAAAAGCCTTCAATGGGTCATAGGCTATTTTGTATCTATGTTAAAAGAAAAAAAAAAAAGAAAAAGCATTTCCCCCAAATTCAACTAGAAACACTTTTATGTAAAGATTGTAGATTGCAAACATGCCAAAATAAAATGGTCACATGAAAATTGTTAATGTTAACAATTAGAAACTTGATTTATAATGTTAACAAAATAAAGAATGACAACATAATAAAAATTCAAAAAGGAGCACAGTAAAATTAAAGAAAAGAGAAGGAAGAATGATAAGGATAAAAAATAAAGCAGAAGACTGAAGCAGGAGGATGTCTGAGTCCAACTTGGGCAACTACGCAACTTAGAAGGATCCTGTTAAAATAAAAGATAAAATAGGGCTGGGCTGTATCTCGGTGTGAGAGATCTGGGTTCAATTTCTAGTACTTACATACATACATACATACATGGATACATACATGAACAACCAAAAAAGTAGTAAAGAATTAAAAATCTAATTTAAGGGAGCTGGGGATTTAGCTCAGTGATTAGAGTGCTTGCCTTGCAAGCACAAGGGCCTGAGTTCGATCCCCGGCACCACAAAAAATAAAATAAAATAAAATAAAAATCTAATTTAAAATATTGTTATATTGCTTTAATAAGACTATGAAAAATACAGATCCGAAAAGAGATAAAATTACTGACACAACGAAGATGTGAAAATACAGCCCCACAAAACATATGTGCTACTTTGATTTGTTGACATTGGTTAATTTCCCATAGAAGAAAATGCCAAAATTGGGGCAATAAGAAACAGAAACTTACAAGGACAATAAGCTATCTAATATTGGAATAATAAGAATGTCTCCCTAAGCCCCCAGCCAGTCTACCACTACTCTACACGCCAGCTTAGTGTTATTTTCTCTTTTCATATAAAATTTAACTTTAGATCACTATGGTCTCAACCCAAATTTGAAATTCCAAAGCTTATTAGGTAGCCATTTTGTCTACTCTGAACATTACACGGTGCCTCAAATATGGTTTTGTATTCTGAAACATTGTGATTAGTACCAAGACAATGATTCACTGCTCTTTTCAAATATCAGGCAGAGTGCTTCAGTAAATGTATCAGATAAGATTAATATGTGTGTAATATAAACATATAAAAGTAATTATATAAAATAAGTATATCAACAGATATAAAAGTAGTTTATTAATGTACAAAATTATGGTAATGCTCTATGTCAATGACTTAATTCTAATCATGGCAGCCTCGGTAAGATAACTCAAGGATGGTCCAGCAGCCATGTTTTGAAACCCGTCACCTCATTTTCGTAGGCCAGAAACTTAGATGATTCATTCCACAACCCCAAAATATTCATATAAAGTGATTAAAATACTGTAAAATAATACAAAATAAGAAAGAGAATACAAAACATAAAGAAAAATAAACAAATTAACCTGCACCTACCTTTGAAAACCTTCCTGGCTTGTGCGAGGGAAGCAAGAGACAGGAGGATTGGAGGAGGACTTTCGCTATCACTAACAGAATCACTGCTCTCTACTGGCTTGCTTTTGCCTCCTTTCGAGGATTTTCCAGAAATGTGACCCTTCATCATTATTAAACAAATTTAATGCTCACACTTCTGCAGCCTTATTCTTGTGGTGCCTTCCCGCAAAATTTTGCACTGTTTCCCACATTTTACATATCTCCCTGATCTCATTTGAAGTGAGGAATTCCTCAACCCTTTTCTCCTCCCTCTATGCAGGGGAGATCACCTCCATAACCTCTGCTTTGGGAGACGATCACCCACAATCCTAGAGAAGAGAGAGAAAGAAAGAGAGAAAAGAGAGAGAGAAAGAGAGAGAACTGATGGCCAGTTGTGATCTTGTGATGCTTGGTGTCACATGATACTCATATTGCAAGACACTGTTTGTTTATCGAGTGAAAATTTATTAGAAATGCTTGTCCTCTTGTGGAACACCTGTGGAGCAAGTCACCTGTGGAACAAGTCATTTGTCTAAAGTTTTACTGTTTATCTGCTATATAACATCTGCTACATACTCTATTTTTTCAAGGATTTTTAAACCTAAACTTTTCTAAGAGTATTTCTTTCATTCAGAATTTAGTATATATTGCCATGATTTCTTTAAATAAGTTTATTATATTTTATTCCCAGTCTCAATTTATTTTGCAAAGATGGTTCCGATCACATCAATGCTTACTATATTTAAAATAATTTCCAAAAATAAAAGGATAAAAGTGAATTTAAAAATGAAATTTGATTGAAATTTTCTAAAAATAATCTCGATTCTGTTGCTTCTGATCCACAAAAATTCCTCAATGATTTAATATGACTTTAAGTCAAAATTTAAGATAAGAGTGATATAAAATAAGTTTCCATTTGTTTTTTTTTTCTTCTTTTTTGCAATACCCAAGAGTAATTTACCACAATTTATCATCATAAAACACAAGAGAAGTAAGAATATGATCTTGTTATAGTTTGGATCTGGAATGTTCCTCGTGGGTTCAAGTATCATAGGCTTGGTTTTAAGGGGATGATGGTACTGAGAGGTGATAGAAACTTCACGTTGGGCTTAGTTGGAGGAAGTAGTTCAGTGGGCATGTGTTGTTGAAAGTGACATTAGAAACCCTCCCTTCTCTTTCTTTCCTTCTCTCTTTTATTGCCTCCATGATGTAAATGTAAATATCTTTTCTCTACCATGTATTTCCCAGTGGGATGCTGAGGCTTGCCTCAGGCCCACAGCAATTGGACCATGAAACCACGGACTGAATCCTTTGAAACTGTGAACACAAATAAATCTTTCTCCTTTAAACTGATTTTCTCAGATATCTTGTTGCACGTCTCTAAGGTACTTTATAGTGCTGTAATATTCAACATCAAACGTATCTAATTGTCTAATGAAAAATAAAGGTAGAATTTATTCTAGATTTAACTATGTCTTCTGTTTGGTGTTGAGCATTGAGAGTTTTGTGTAATATAAATTCTTTGAGGAAATTTACAAAAATAACATGGAGGTGAGCCTAGAATTCGAAAACGACAACATTAATGGGAAGAAAAAAATGAAAAAGAGAGAACTAGGAAAGGAAAGGGACAGATATTTGCATTTGGTCTGAATCAGTGTTACTGAAATTATTAGAACATATTTTTTATACTCAAAACATATATTTATCTCCAATGACTTTTTACAAAGTCAGGAATCCAGATAGGATATAAAATTAACATTAATAATGAAAGTTCCCCAATATTTCTCATATACATTTGTAATTACCTGATACTTCACTTCATTTTATTAATTTAGCTTGAATGAGATATACAGACACAGAAGGGAAAAAGAAATAACTTAGATATGTTGAGTTAAATTGATGTGGTTTTCTTCTAAATTATAGAAATAATGGAAGTAAAAATATTTTGCATTTAGACTGCTCTTCCTCCTCGGAGCTTAAAGCAAGCACACATTTTATGTGTCATCTTTCTTACCTATTTTGTTTGTTTGTTTGTTTGTTTGTTTTGGTGCCAGGGATCAAACTCGGGGCCTTGTGCTTGCTAGGCAAGCACTCTAATCACTGAGCTAAATCCCCAGCCCCTTTCTTACCTATCTGATCAGCACAAAAAGTGCAAAAATAAAGGAGGTATTCGGATTACTCCTCTGATACATTTTGACCATTGCCCTAATGCTTCATTCACCATATAACAAGGTCTGTTTCCTTTCATAAGAGCGTATGTGTCCTTTCCTTATTTGCTCCCCTCTAAGAACTGGTATTTGACTACGGCATAGGTGCTCTGAGGCTGGTGCATCTGTGTGTATACTGAGGTAAGAGCTATTTGTAAGACAAAGTGTTGACCAGAGGGCTACTGCCATTCATCTTTAGTGCACCTCTAGCTGGTTATTAATAGAGACATTTAACAGAGAACAGAGCTCTTATTAATCAAAACAGAATTCTCAGTCCAAAAGCTTTTTGGGAGTAGTTATCAATAAAGAATTTTATTGTAACATGAAATTGTGCCAAGCCATTAATATAAAACAAATATAGATAGCACTTACAGATTGAAATTGGAAGTGGATGGATGTCATTATGAGAAAATGGATTGAAAAATGCTGAATCTCAATAATCTAATACTTCACAAGCTGTAATTTACAACAGTGACTCTACTTCCAAGAGGTTTCTGGAGTAAATTATAGACGGATGAAAAACCTTTCATTCTAAACATTTTTGAATTGTTATTCCTGGTTGTCTGAACTAGCGCATTCTCTTAGAAAAGTTCTGTCTTGGATTTTATTTCAGAAATATTTTTCAGGAGCCTTTCTGTCTTAGTCTATTTTCTTGACAGCAAACAAGGTTTTTGTTCCTGTAGCAAAATACAGGAGGCCTGGTAACTGGCAAGAACAGGAAGATTATTTGCATAGTGACTCTGGCAGCTGGGAAGACCAGCAGTATGGCACAGGCACGGGCTCACCTCTGATGAGGCCTCCCTGCTGAAGTGGGGAGTGGTGGAAGCCAACGCAGCGTGAGCCAGAGTGAGCTTTCACATTAAAAAAGCCACTTCTCAATAACTCCTCAATCCTTTAGTGGACTTTTGCCCTCCAGACCCAATCAGCTCCCCAATAAATTACTTACAAAACCAATTATCATTTGAATTTGGGGACTGTGTTCCTAACACATGGATTTGGGGGGAACCATTGAAACAATAACAGTATTCAATCATGATTACTTTGTGCTTTTTAATCCATTATTGTTTTGTTTTACTATATCGTTTAATCTGGGATCACTTTTGGACTTCAACGAATATTGTTCAATTATTCTCATGTTCTATTTTTATTTCACAAAAGGAAGATTTCAGGGTTGTAAATAATAGAAGCCTGATTCAAATAGCTCATGTAGAAAATACTTCCATGTGTCCCAAAGAGTTTAAGGCAGGATTTTTAACTCACGTACAAATACAATGGAAAAAAAAAGAATTCAAATACCATCATGACAGTGTCTTTATTACATTTTACATCTATACCTTTCTGTTTTATACTTCACAATTGCCGGCATGGGGTATGTGTGTGGCGTGGGCAATACCCTTTCTTTAACCAGGCAGAATAGCCACTGAGTACATTGTACTGTACTGTAGGCACTAGAGCCACACTTCTTTCTCTTGATCTATCTCCGTCTCTCGATCTTTAACTGCATCTCTCTCTCTCCTACCTCCTTCCTCTTTCACTCTTGCCCTCTCTCTCATTTTTCTATCTCTCTCATTTTCTTACCAGGTTCCAAAAAATTCCCAGGGACAGAAATAGGATTGGCCCAGATTGTGAAAGTTTTACACTTTGGGACATTTTCATATTAGATTTATTTTTAATACATTCCTTAGACTTCCCACTTCTTTTCTAAGTTATATTAACTTCTTTAAAAATCTTTTTCCAGTAATAAATGTTACATATTTTATGGTTTCAAGAATTTTTATTGCTTCGATTTATTTTGGGGCCCTTTGAATGAATCATCCTTTTCTCTTCAAATTATTTTCTTGTTCTTGCATACGTTTTTGCTGCTCAAACTGGTAGCCAAAGGCTCAATTTAAAATCTCAACTGCACTGCACATCGACTTTGCTGAAGCTGCACTTTTCAGCTAAATCTTTAGGGTATTTTTTGTTGTGATTTAAGAGGGAAAAATTAACAGGGTCATTCACGCAACATTTTGCACACCAAACTAAATACCTAATTATGCTTTCCTACAGCAGAGTGTTCTGTACTCCAGATGTATGCACTTAAATAGCTCTTTAATGTTCTGCAACTCCTAGTAATGGATCCTGAAACGCTCTTTTTTTTTTTTTTCAATTGAAAAATGAGTTTATAAAATTAGTCAAAAAATCCCATTTATATCATGACGCAAACACTAAGTCAATCATGTTTATGGCTGATGTTGAAAGGGACGTGAAGCTTGTGTCAGTTTGAAGTTTAACTGGTGTACAGATTTACATGAAGTATGACATCACACGTTTTTGCCAACACAGAAATATAGACATATATTCAGAATATTGCTTCCAGAAGACTTAAAATAAAGCTTAGAAAAGTCATACGAGGTTAAAATTAAAATGTTTGTTTTGGAAGAATATAAATCAAAATCTGACAAATGCTTTATTCTTCCTGTCTAGGGCATTTAACCTGCATGATTCTGTGTGTGCCTGCACATGTGTGTGTGTTTATATATGAACGATTGTCAATGTAATAGTTTTCTTCTAGTGCATTATTGGTACTTTATGGTTTTGCACTTTGTATATTTTGATATTATTCCATTGTAAAATACAAATGATTTATTTTATGGAAATACTCTCCAACACTACATTTTCTACTATGGCAGTTTTCAAAGTGCGTATAAATATCCCAGATACAAAAATCCTAGCAGTGAAATAAGCTAACGACAAATTGATCTTATAATTACAAATACTGCATGTAGAACGCAATACATCTTTTAATGTTCAAATTAAGACACACTAATTACACAGTAACTGCTAAATAAATGGCATATAATTTAGAGTTATGCCAAAGACTGACACTTAGATTTCGATGCTTTTAATCATGGGAGAAACTTCCTCAGTGTGGATAAAATGTTAACTTTGATGAACAAACTGGTGATTATCCAAGAGAAAATCTGTTAATGAAAATGTTGAGTTCGCATAATTTCAATTTTCTTTTTTTATTGACATCTTTTCAAGATTTTTTTAAAATTTCTTTCATTTTTCGTTAATTTATTTAGTGTCCCATAACGATGGATGTTTCCAACTTAGAAAAAGATATTTAAAGAACTCCGATATGGTACTCAGAATCACTATGACAAATGTGTCTCAGGGTATAGGAAACAAATATCTACTTTATTTCAAGTTGCTTTTAAAACTTACATGTTTCAATGTAATTCGGTGTAAAAATATGATGATAAAAAAGACATAAAAAATAGGAGACATAAAGAGAAAATTTGAATGAAAGATTTTAAAAATCACCATTATTCCCTTTCTTAAGAATCATGATGGTTCATTACAGGAGATTTTAAAAAGTAGATAGAAGTTTATGAAAATTTGGGGCTGGGGATTCAGCTCAGTGATAGAGAGCTTGCCTATCAAGTGCAAGGCCCTGAGCTCGATCCCCAGCAGCCCCTTTCCCCCAAAAAAAGAAGTTTAGGGAGATTCAAAAGGCAAATTCTAAGCAATTTTGAAATCCATCAAGTTCAATGTGACATGATTAAGGACTAAATTAACTTATGATTTTTATTTTCCTTTACATATGTTGAGCTTTCCTTTACATTTATTGCCCTTAGGTCATGCTGTTCTTTGTCTCATAAATGCAATAAAGATGAAAGAAGAGGGGAAAAGTTAACAAAGATTTTGGAATAACTATCCAATGTTTGAAAGGGAAAGAAAACAAAATGATCAAAGGAGTGTGCATATAAATATGAGAAATTACCTGAACTGAAACAAACACAACACTAAGTACAGGGAAAAAGGAAATGAAGAAAATGATAATCACAAACTTCCCTTCACTAGAAATAAAAAAGAGAGCTAGGGAAGACCGAGAAATGAATTCAAACAATACTGTCCCTAGAACTATCAAACCTGTTTATGATCAGAAGTAGGAACGAGGAGACCCAAAACATTCCTGAAACGAGGGCACTGTGGGGTCACTTATAAAGGAGAATGCAGATTTATCCTGGCAGACATTCGTTCATGATTAAGTGCATAGCACCATATAATCATGCTTTCTTACTTGAATTTACCTAGAATTTCATTGGAATGTCCAACTAGCACACATGGACCTCCGAAGCAAAACTTTTTCTTCATTATATAAAACGACTCAAGAAATACAAAATATTATCAGTTTTAATGTAATCTACATCAGAAAGACAAAAAAGATATGCCCAATCTGTATGGCTTTCTCCATAGTGAACTTCAAAATCTAGTGTTTAAGTCATAGCACATTCAATACAAAAATTATCTTTGATTAGATATACTAGACATGTAGCTTTGATAATTTTATCATTGTAAAAGATTGATACAGCCAAGTTGTACAAATACATGTTAAAATCTTCGCATAACTAAGCTAAGTCAGTTTGAGAGTGCACTTTATTGAGCCATAATTGCCGTAGAGAAATTTGCACGTATTTAACGTACACAACTTGATGAGTTAAGGGAGAATGTTACATATGTAAAACCAACACCAGAATTAATGCCATAAATATATTAATTACTTCCTAGGGAATCCTCCTGCTATCCATTTTTGTTAATAATGCTTTTCTGGGTACTTAATAAGAATCCTGAACATAAGATATACCCTCTTAGAAAATATTAAAATATTAATATACTTTTGCTAATTATGATCACAAGAGTGCACGTGTCTATGACTTAGCCACGTTGCAAAACTGAAACCTTGTGCATTTTGACCAACATGTCATTCCACCCTTCCCTACACCTGGAAACCACTATTTTACTCTCTACTTCTAGCTATGAATTTGACTGCTTTAAAGCCCTCTTATGTAGGAGGTTATGTGATATTCATCCTTCTGTTCCGGTTTATTGCACAGAGCATAATGTCCTTCAGGTCTGTCCACTTTGCTGCAGGTGACAACTTCTCTTCTTTCTAAGGCTGACAAATGTCCCATTGTACATGTTCACGTTCGTAATTCATTTCTCAGTGAGCATTTAACGTGATCTCACGCCTTGACTATTGCGAATAAAACTGTGGTGAATGTGGGAATGCAGATACCTCTTCAATATCCCAAGAAATTATTCGTATTTTTATTTGCAAAGTATAGAAATCCCTGAAAATAATTTAAGTAATAAAATATCATCTTGACCGAATGCAGAAAAACCTCAAGAAACTTAGCAGCAGTTAGGACAATGAGATTTCTTTCTCAGGAACATATTTCCTGTCTGTTTTGGCTGAGAGGAAGTCACCTGCTACAGTGGAATTTATTGATAGAAACCTTGAATGGGGCAGTTTCACTAAACAAAGAAGTATGAGAATTTATTCAATGTCTGCATTAATATTATTTTATACTAGTGTATAACAATCATATAATACAGTATACTACTGTTATACAGTATACTGTATTACATGATACTACTAATAGTATCCAGGAAGCAAATGAGAAAAGACAGATTTAATGATTACCTGTGCTTTTCATGAATGAGAAATCCTACCTCAATCCATTGGAGTCTCCCTTCTCTTACCACATCAGAATCACATGTCCCAAAACAAGCTTATTAATATTTTTAATTTATAAGCCCTATGCCATATAGTACACTTTTCTTTGATTTCAGAATACCATTTGGCAATAAACTTTCCAATAATATTCAAAACTTGTTTTTTTTATTATTTTCTTCCAAACCACAATATTGAATTTCTATATTTTTTCTTTCTTTATATCATTTTTAAAACCTCTTTCCACTTTATTGGGCCCATCATAAAAGTATTTAATCATTATTCCACTTTATATTGTACCCTAACTTAAATATTTCCTTGAATAGTCTACTACAGATTTGTAGTTTCACACATAATTGGGCATCACTAGAACAGTATGCAACTTTTAGTGTCTGTGCATGGCCGTGTCTGTTTGGGGAGGCAAAGGCCCAGATTTCATCAGGTCTATGAAATTTAGAAGCACATCTGAATAGGAATTTTGTCCTCAGAGTCCCAGAGTCATCATCCTTGCTCTTCAATATATCCACCTAAACACTGAAGAGTTTTATTCTTAGCATCCCAACACTGAATGTGTCACCTATCTTCAAAAATATATTTCTTGGGGCTGGGGATTTAGCTCAGTGGTTAGAGTGTTTGCCTTGCAAGCACACAGCTCTGAGTTTGATCCCTAGTACAAAAAAAAAAAAAATTCTTACTTATTTCTTCACACTTATCAATTTCTACTCTACTCCGCAACTGTAAATTTTAGTGTTAAACCTAAACTTCTCTTCAAATCTCACTCCCTAAATCTTTAACACTGATTATGAACTCTACATCTGTTCATCTCAAATCTATTTTACCCTTCGGTGTATTGTGAATAAATAAATAGTACTCCTCCAAATCATTCTATCTTCGATCTTTTTCCATACTATTGGTTGAATATTGTGGTTCACTAATCAAAAACAGAAAAAATTAGAAAACAAAAAAAACAATTGTCCTCCTCTTGCATGTAAGAAAAAACATGACAGACTGCAGTTTCTTGTACCTCTTTGTTTTTTGGGCCTTTGGTCAGTTCCACAGTACTTCTGATCACCTTCAAAGAGTCAAGCCTCTCCCATTGTTTTCAAGATGAAGTTCCTTATGTTTGTACTTTTAGTAAATTTCTACTTATCTTTTAAAATCTTCTTCAACTATTATATTTTAATGGAAATTTTCCGCACTCAAAGAAAATGATTGGCTGTTCTGCCCTCTAGGTCCAATTAGCACACACTTGGTTTTTCTCTTACAGTACTTAACAAGCTGCTTTATATTTGTGTTAATTTTCAGATTCATTTTCCATTTTTGGAATAATGAGCTCCTTTAGGATATTGTTTCGTGCATGGCCTATGGGGTTGGACTATCTAATTACACTGTGCTGGTCAGGTAAACAGCGGTGTTAAACCAGACGAGAGCAGGGAGGGAACGTGAAGACTCCTCTTGAGCACCCCTAGCTCCCTCATCTTCAACATAGCATTCTCAGTGAGAATTGTCCTAGAGGCATCTTCTTCTAAATGATCCCTATATTCCAAACTACCTAATTTGGTGGGAAAAAAAACACCTTCTATCATCTCTTTAAAACTAAAGATAATTAATAAAATATGAATACTATTATGAATTACTAAGGGAAGATCTTAACAATCATGGCGAAGTGAAAAGTGCACAGCTACCAATACACTCAGTATAGGCAGCAAAAGCTTCTCCCAATAAAGAGCCGACACGGTCCTTGCTCTCGATACTTCTTTCCCACCCTTACGTTACAAGGGTGGGGACAAGCAACCCCAATTAAATTAGGATCTTTATAAAAATGTTAGGATCTTTATCAAAAAATAAGTATTTAAAAATGTATTTAGTACATGTTTGCAGTACATGATGTTTAAATTTATCTTATGTAGCAAGTGCATGTACTTGACACAAGTTGATTCTTTTTATTCCTCTTCCCCTTCTCACCCTCCTTTCTCCCTCCAGTTCTAGATTCCCTTCCCCCATTTTCATTATTATCATTAAGTTCATGTTTGTGACATATAATGATTACATCCATTATAGGTAGTTGGTACGTGTACACGACACATTTTAAATCTTTTTATGTCTCTGACCTTCCCTCACCAGCCACACTCAGTTTCTTGGTCTCTTCTCATTTGCAAAATATACTTCATTTATTCACTCATGCAGTTTTATTTACTTTCACCTCGTGTTTAAAAGTCCTTGATGATGGCTGGGGATTTATCTCAGTGCTTAGAGTGTTTACCTCGCAAGCACAAGGCCCTGAGTTCGATTCCCGGTACCAAAAAAAAAAAAAAAAAAGTCCTGTGATGTAAAAGGAATGTAGCTAATAATTTCCCTTACATATTATCTGTATACTTCTGAAAATTCTGATTACACGTTAGTCATAAATTCAATAAATTCAATATAACATAATAGAAGATGGAGTCTATAAATGACTCATTTTCACAGCTCACAGGCATGTGTTTTAGCTATGTGGTAAAACGGTCATTTATTGTTGATATTCATAATTAAGTGAAGAAAAATGCTTATAATATTAAACGTGTGTGAAGTATTTATACCTTGACAACTACTGCAAATGTGAAATAACTATAAAAAAAATTTCATTAAAAGTTAAAAAAAAAAACACAAAGCGATGAACTTCTAGAAATAGCGTTACATCAGCACAAGCAACCACATCCCCATTTCTAAAATGGCCAAATGACTTAAAATTGTATATTGTATTCCACAGCTCTCAGATTGAGTGTTTAAGCAGACAAAGCATGTGTGGGAGTCGGTGTATAATTTAAAAATTAGAATCCAATTTTAGGAAGCTGTATCCAGAAAATTCATTAATAATGAAATAGATTTGGGTGTGATAGCATCTGATATGCTAGATTGTACTTGAGAATATTCATGAGAGATGAAAGGGGATTGTCCTAATGGAATACAAAACACATTCAGGAATAACAATCGTGACAAAAAGCATAGTGAAAATCATAGTATTAAAGCACATTATATAAGCAAAAATTAAAATGACTTCAGAAAAATTGACAATCATAAGACTGGAGACTTTCTGGATCCTTGGCAGCAAAAATAAATCAATCCACACAATTTAATTAATATAAATTGTTTCAACAGATCCATATCAATGATTCTTGCTACAATGTGAGAAATTGAATACTTCAGGGGCATTTATTATTTTGTTATAATTTAGGCTATAAAGAAGTTTGATAAATTGAGGAAATTAAACATTAAAGCAATGTTCTGAGACAAGAATATGAAAAGCTAAAACTAACAAAAGAATCCAAAAAACAACCACAAACTTTTGATTTAAAAAAAAATATTTTCGGTAAACTTACTTAAATTGTATTGCCACAAATTTGCCTATGTAGCTTTAGTTATTGTTACTTCTGAAATATTTTATTATTTGTAAAATTGACTTCTGAATACAAGAAAATTTTACAAAAGATTCCATCTGAAATACAAAGACACCAATTTGCTTTATTGCAGAGAAACAAAAGCATCGTCACTTTCAGCTCATGAATTTGTAATACAGAATTCTATACTGCAACCCAGGGCAGAATGAGAGGATTTTGTTTGTTTGTTTATTTTGTTTCATGTTTTTTCTTTTCTTCATGACTTCCTATCCATGTGATCTGGGGCAAATAGTCAACCTCTCTGAGTTCCAGTTTCCTCACCTGTCACATGAGAACACTAATAATACTTGCCTGTATGGTTAATTTTTGTTGTTGTTGTTTTGTTCTTTGAGATAGGGTTTCACCATGTAGCTCACATTGATCTAGAACTCCCTGTGTAGCGCAGACTGGCCTCAAACTTGTGGGAATCCTCTTGCCTCAGCCTCCCAAGTGCTGAGATTACAGCTCTCATATGGTTACTTTAAACATTAAATGAGATAGACTGTGTAAATTTATCTTTGAGTATTCTTTGATCCATATTATTAATTGCCCTGCCAAGGCAATAAGAGGAAATCTAAAGTTCCCATTCACAATTTGTCTATGAGGTAAACATACACAATTACTTATAGTGCTCACTGCCAACTATCAAAGGTAAAAAGTCACAGAAAAAATACATATATACATATCCATATCATAGTATATAAATTAATATATATATGAGACATTAAAAGACTGATTCTTGGATGCTGTTTGATTTGATAAGTTATTCTATTTGTAACATAGTAAACAAATTTCTACTAAAGCATACACAATTTTGGATGTTAATGTGGCCACAAAAATAACACGAATCTGACATAGATGATCACATACTATTATAGATATCTGAATAAAAAGTCAGAAATTAAATTTGAATCTACTTGAAAATTACACTGAGGTAAAAGAAAAGGCTTTATCTCCCTGTAGGCAGCTGAGAATCCATGTCTATGGGAAGTTGTGCTAAGCTAAAGAATGACCTCCAGATGTGTATGTTCAACGCCCTGGAATCTATCACTTTCTTCTTATTTGAAAAAGACATCTGTGCAGAGGGGATTTACCAGTGATCTTGAGAGAATTCTTTTTTGTCCAGGTGAACCCTAAATTCAATGATAGGTGTCCTAATAAGAGTCAAGCAGAGGAAGACTTAAGACAGAACAGGAAAAGAGATAGGACCAAGGGAGCAATGCGGCCATAGAAGCAGAGAACGGAATGACATCGCTACACACAAATGAATTCCTGACTTCAGCAGGAACCGGAAGAAACATGAATGGCTTCTATAGACACCAAACAAGACACCGGAATGTTATGGTTTGTGTCTAGATGTCCCCCCAAAGCCTCATGTGGCAAGAGATAGCTGGATCTAGAGTGTGTGATTACTAAATTGATCCATTGATCGGTCTGGCATGGTTCTGCTGGGATCAAGGATGTGAGACTGAGATTGGGGGTGGGAGTGTGGGCTGCCCTGGGGGCAGGTAGCCTAGATAAAAGATACAGGAAGAAGCTAACTAGCTGCTTGTTTACATTGCTTATTTACATACATTCCTTGTATTTACTCACTTTACTTTGCAGCCGGTCGGTCTGCCACGCCGGCCCGCCCTGCCTGGGACCCAGCGGACTATAGACTGAAACCTCTGCAGACTGTGAGCTAATAAACCTTTCTTCCCCTAACTTTGGGTGTCGAATATTCTGTCCCAACAACAAGAGAAAAATAACTAAAACAAGCAGGAACCAGAAGAAACATGAATGGCTTCTATAGACACCAAACAAGACACCTTCATTTCAGACTACTGACCTGCAAATTGTGAGTGAATAAATTTGTATTTTTAACTATTAATCTAGTGACACTTTTCTTTACATCAGTCCACAGAAATTGGTGTAGAAGATATAGGACACTGTATAGTCTTTGAAATTGTCAAATATACTTGAAATTTTGAGGAATGTAATCAAACTAACAGAGTATGAGTGGTTGAATTTTTTTCAATATTTTAGAATTAATGAAAAGAACTCAACAAAATGTAACAGTCATAGAAAGTGTCCACATTACCATTCATATATATATATATTTTTTTTCTTTCATCTACCTTAATAAGGGCTGTTTTGGCAGAAACTTTTAAGAAGTAAGGTATGAGATGACTAATCCAACATTAAAACAAATAATATTTTATTGGTTATAAATATGTAATAAGTTACTTTATTTTTTTTTGTTGTTTTGTTTTGTTTTGTTTTGTACCGGGGATCAAACTCAGGGCCTTGTACTTGCGAGGCAAGCACTCTAATCACTGAGCTAAATCCCCGGCCTTGTAATAAGTTTTTATAAATTAAAATTATTGAAGAATTATCTCCAATGAAAGGAAAGTATATTGAGAAAAAGTAAGCTTCTGGCAAATAGCTACTATATTAACTACCACATTTGAACTTCCATTTTTAAAGTTTTTCAAAGCAGGAAAATTTGGATTAGGTTTGATGGATAGAAAGGTGTTAGCCACAAAGGATGACTGGAACAGGATTCATTAAGTCAAGGACAAACAAGTGGACTGCCGTTGAGGTGAACTGTGACAAAATAAAATACCAGCTTTTCCTAATTCAAACTTCAGCACACATCACCTCTGATTCTTTTGGTTAAGTAGCTTCTCCTAGCAAATAAGAAGTAATGTTCCCTCTCTCCAGCACCACTTTCTCCTGATTGTGCCATACTTAACACTCTTCCTAACAGATGGTGTAAGGTACCTGAAGTATGAAATAAATAGTTATAGAATCAAAAAGCATTTGGGAAAAGTTGAGGGTTTTTCTTCTCTCCTGGCATCTGAATGAGCATCACCCATTTAAAAGCTCTAAAAAATCTTGAAGTTCAAGGTAAAAGGTTAAGTTCTCTCAAATACATTTGACCATGGAGTCCTTTTGCCACGTAACATTTGCTTTCCTGAGAAACTCACATTGGGTAAAACTGACAGTTCAGGCTTTTTTTGTTTGTTTGTTTGTTTTTTGTTTTAAGAATGAAGATGACTGAGGTAGTCCTAGCCAGGATTTTTTAAAGAGCCAAGAGTAGGAAAGATATCAGTAGAACTCTGCTAATTAAGTCACTATTTTAAAGAAATGTTAATTCACAGCAAATTTACCATGAAATGATTTTATACCTTCTCATGCTTTTAGCCATTTTAAGGTACAAGAACTGGGAATAGAAACATGGGTAATTATTTTAGAAGATTGAAATAACTGGATTTAATGCAAAAATATCTACAACCCACATTTATTCTGCCCTCTAGAAACGGGATAAAATTATTAAGTAGAATCCCACTAAATATGGCATCCAAATAACAAATAATGTCTATTATGTCCTCTCTTTTTTCTTTTTCTCATTTTACTTCAGTAAAATATAACATATACTTAAATTCTAGAAAGCGATGTACTGGCATTTTTGTTCCTAACAATAACACCACCAAGACTCTCTAAAATACATTATCTGCAACTATATCAGCTGCATTTATAAATTAAGCAATTTTTTAACCTCTGCTTTTACCTGACATATCTGTAAAGATTTCTTATTTTATTAAAACACTGAACGGTATATACAACAGTCTTATTCCACGCCATTTTTAAAATATCTTTCTGTACCCTACAGGCAATCTCATCTGAATTTTCTCCATCGTAGATACTGTACACAAAATTATATATTGGGTAGGAAAAAAAATAAAAAACAAAATCTAAAACAGAATTGAGGAGACAATTTCGCACATCTGTTCCTGTGGGTGTTCTTTCATTCTTTCTCATTTATAATTAATGAAAAATAATGGTGCTGACACAAGTTAATTACTATGAAAAATTACAGTTTATGCTATTCATTATAATAATGGCAAATTACTTGAGATTTTCAAACACTGATCCTAAGCAATTAGGAGTGTTCTTAAGGAGTTCACCTGTGAAATTTTTTCATCTGCGTCTGCATTGTGGGATGTGAAAAAACATCCAATGTTTCTCATTAGCAGCAAGATAACAGTGCAAAAGATATTAATCATAGAGTGCTGTACCTGAACAAACATTTAAAGTAAATTGGAATTATGTAGTGAAAGCAGAGGTCAAAATAATACACAAAGATATTCATTGCAACCCAACTTTTCTTAACAGGTTCAAAGGGACTATTAAATCTGTTTCGCTTAGTAACAATTTGGTATAACTAATTAGAATTATTATCTTTTCCTAATTTGCCAAAATATTAGATTACTGATTTTAAAATTAGAATTAATACATTTCTCATTAGCACATGCAAATTGGGATATCACTTCATCACAAATTTGCTTTTCTTATAAAGCTATAAATTGTAAAACTAATGCAATAGTCTCCAGTTTATTAAGAATAACTTAGGACTAAAAAGTTCTAATTAAACCTAATATGCCTGTGTAAACAGGATAAGTAAAAGATTTCTCCATGAAATATTTGGTCTGTTTAGATTCAGTAGTACCCTAAGCAAAGAGAGATTCGTTTGGTCCTATTCAGTTCAATGATGAAGTTATTATACATACATACATATTCTGCTTCATTTCTCATTTAGTCAACAACAGTATTTCAAGGAAGTAGCGAATGCCCCATATTATTTACAGTCTCAATAGTTTTCCTTTCAGGAAAAAAAAAAAAAAAAAAACCTTGTCTTACGAATGAACAATAATACATATAAAGGCAAATATGTGTAAATCCTTTTTGAGAAAGAAATACATGCATGAATTATGTTCATTAATATGTAGTCAGTAAACTGGGTGTGTAGCTAGCCTGTAATCCCAGCACTCAGGAGGCTGAGGCAGGACAGTCAGCGTGAGTGTGAGGCTAGCCTGGGCTATACGGCGTTTCAAGGACAGCCTGAACTGCCTAGCAAGACCCTGTCTCAATAGATAGATATACATATAGATAGACAGTCAATAATGACTGTAAAATTAGTTTTGATAAAATTAAGACATTCAAATTTTTGAAATATTCTTTTCAACATCTTTCCATAACCAGTATATTTTAAAACAAATCTCAAATACTTAATGTTAATTTTAATTTGATATCATCTAACATCTATCTTATAAAATATTAATTGTCATACTTTTAGTTAACATTACTTTTTTTTGTAAACATACAAACAATTCAAGTCAGTCAATAGAACCAAGTGAATGTAAAGAAAATTAACATTAAAGAAAATGTCTTCATTTACTAAGATAATCTCAGATTAACTAGAATACCACGATTTAACATTTTTGAAGCAGAACAGAAAAATGACTGACTCATACATCTCTTTTGACACATTTTATTTTGCTTTCGGAAATGGCTACTAAGGCCAGGCACCATGGCACACACCTGGAACCCCAGCGCCCCGCGGGCTGAGGCAGGAGGATAAACAGTCCAGGGCTGTCTAGGTGCACAGCGAGACCGAAGCCAGCCTGCGTAACACAGCGAAACCCTGTCTCGATAACAAAACGAAACAAACAAACATAAACGAGTGTCTGCAGGTGGGGAATGAAGGAGAACTGATGTTTCTCTGTTCATCTTTTTCTTGGTTGAAGTCTTGGGCAGTCACAGTGATGGATACTCACCCACCTAATGCCTCTGACCTCTGAGATTTTTAATTGTGCTGAGTTAAGGGTTGTCAGTAAAAACAGATGAAAGCTACTTTTTTCAAAGGTGAAAGCAACTAGGAATAAACTTTGAAATTATGTTAGACATATATTTTCACGGACATATAAGAGTTGTTTTAAATATATTTATCAATTGATCATATATATGAAAAGAAGTTCATAGGTATTATATTAATAAAATAGTAAGCTATGGATGTCAATTTTATTGACTACATTAGGAATATTAGCAATATTGTGTTTTTCCTCACAATAAAATGATTATATAGAAAACATCCTCTTAATTGCGTTTATAACTGATAATTAAACATTTTAATAAATTGTTCACAAACAGCTGGCAGGCAACTAATCCTGGAGTTGGACCCAGTTTACCTTATTACAAGATGATTTTGCCTCATATTATTTTCCAGCCCCCATTTTGAATAATCTATGTTGAAAAATAAAATAATTTTATTAAGAAAAATAAACATATTAAAATAAGTCCAAAGACTTTTTCCTAGTAAGAAAATAATTTATATATAGATATATAAAGATTACACATCTTTTTATCTTATATTCTAAGACTGAAACTTTGGACACTACATGAGAAAAAAAAATTAGATGATATGAGTAGAAAAACCGTGTACTAAAGGATACTCAAATTCCACAATTCAGAAATGTATAGTAAAAGTATTTATAGAAGATTTTGCTTCATGCAGATTGTCTCTCAATCCTGATTACATATTTTAAGTTTAATGAAAGGATCCTGGATTATGAGCTATAAACTGAACTCTGAAACCATATACAATTTTGAGCATATATATACATATATAAATATATGAGAGACGGAATACAAACCAGGTGACCATTTAATTATCTGAAGTTTCTGTTTAGAAACTCTACAAATAACTCCCTGGATAATCATTCAGATGTGCAAGAAAACTACAATACATTATTTTCTTTAAGTGAAATAAGTTTCATGTCTGACGACTACGCTGAAGAGCTGATACAGCATTTCTAATCGTTCAGGAGCCTGTTCAAGGATCTGGGGAAAAGAGAGTTTATATAATTATCCAAAACAAGTAAAAGGAGCTCCCGTCTCCTGAATGGTCACGCTGACGTGATCATCACTGAAATCCACGTAGCCACCAACGACCCCTGCGCATGCTCTGAAAGATGTGGGGTTGTTTACAGACTAATCTGCCGGGCAGAGAGGAGGGACTGGGCGAGTAAAGACCTTGGACAGAGAGGCAAACTGCATCGTAGGGGAAAATAGTGAACTGGAAGAAACTACAGAGTACCGAAGAAGAGAGAGTTGACTTGTTATGGCTTACAATTGAAATGTCCCCCCAAATTTGCATGTGTGGAAGGTGATTGGATCGTGGGGCAATATACGTCTCTGCGGGTTTTTCTCCTGAGGAGTTCAGGAGCTGAATATGCTATCAGGAGATAAAGCCGGGTGGAGATGGATTACTGGGAAGCTGATCTGGAAGGGTGAATTCTTGTCCCTGGATCTCTCTCTCTGCCTCCCTCCCTCCCTCTCTCTCTCTCCTCTCTCTCTTTGTCCCTCTCTATCTCCCCCTCCCCCTCCCCTTTCCCTGGTTCCTTCTCCCCTTATCCCCCTCACCCTCTGTCTCCCTCTCTGTCTCCCTCCCGCCCTCTCTTTGCCTCCTGCCTGCCCCAGGTGAACATCGTTCCTTCCTCCTTGCCATTTCTGCCTTGGAGCTCCGGCCTCAAGCGTTGAGCCGAAATAAACCTCTCCTCCTTTCACGTGCTTTTCTCTTGACTAAGCAACTCAACCCTACAGTGTAAAGGTGGGGAAACTGAGGAAAGCAGTGCAGAGCACTGGGAAGCAATGAGCTGCTACACAACAAAAGACCCAGTAGAATGAAAAGGCAGACTACAAAATGAGGACAAAAGTTGGTGGCTACCGCTCAGATAGGGGAATAATATCTACAATACACAAAGAATTTGAAAAATTAGATTCCCAAATTCAAAAACCATATTGAAAAATAGGAAACTAAAATGAAAAGACACTTCTCAGTTGAACAAACACAACCACATGATGAACGATGAAAAAAAAAATGTTTCACATCACTGGGAATTTGAAAAATGCAAACTAAAACAACACTGAGAATCCACCTCACTGATACTGCTCCTCTGAAAGAAGGGCTGTCATCAAGACATAAGCCAAAATCAAATACCAGGGAAGCTTCAGGGAAAAAGCTACCCTTCTTCACTGGTGGTGGATCTGTAAACTCTTGCAACCACTATGGAAATCAGTATGAAGATTCTTCAAAACACTAAAACTTTAAGTTCCATTTGACCCAGCTATTCTTCCTCTGCATATCTTCCTGAAAGAGTTAAACATACCGCACCACAGTGATGTACTCTCACCCCTTTTATAGCAGCATAATCCATAATAAGTACATCTTGGTAACAGCCTGTATGTCCATCGACACATGAATTGATAAAGAAAATGTGGTATTTGTGCACAGTGGAATACTACTCTGCTGTAAAGAATGATAAATGTGAGTCATTTGTAGAAAAATGGATGCATCTTGAGACCATGATATTAAGTGAAGTATATCAGACACACATCTTAAATATTACATGGTTTCTCTTACATATGAAATTCAATACCTAAAGTGAAAAACAAAGACTGATAACAGAAAAAATGAGAAAGAAAAAAAGTTATTGTAATCCAGCACAAACAATATAACTAAAAGTGTACCTCGATTTAGTATAATTTAATTGTCTTATGTGTTTCATATGTTTTTTGACCTGTCAGTCTGGCTGTTAATCTGTATGTATAATAATTAACTTTATAAGGATCTGTGAGACAAATTAATGAAGCTGATGCTAATGCTGGCAAAAAAAAGGGAGGGGGAAAGGGGAAAAATGATAGAGATGGTTTATGTATATATATACACACACACACAGATACGTGTATACGTGTATATATATATATATATATATATATGCACCTACAATATATGTATAATATATATATACCAATTTCCCACAAAGCATGTAATCATTATGTATTGCAAATATATACTGTACTAATAAAAAATAAAAAGAAGCAGTCACTAGAGGCTTATGCTGGGAGCCAAACAATACAATAACTCATTTCCTGAGAAGGACAAAAAAGCAAGTTTTAATTTTGGGAAAACACTACAATGCAAGAATGATTTCCACTGGGCTAATGGAAAGCTGTAATCAAATCTGGATTCAGATTCTTGGATATCTATTAGGCATGAGGTTTTTTTATGTCTTATATTACTACATTTTAGCCCCTAACATGGACAATACCATCAGTTGATTTGCATAACTACATCCTATATTGGCTAATAATATTTTTAGGTTAAATTGAAAGTCGATTCAGTGTAAAGTTTTCATACATAAATTTAAAAACATACTCATATCATATTAAGTATATGCTTATTTATTATAATGATTTACTGCCATACATTAGTATTTTATTGTATTTCAATATTTGAATGCAAGATTGCAACCATTACAGAAAAAAAAAAGTCTTGTAAATTGTATGAAAATATAGTTTGTAACTATTGTTTGTTTCTAACATAATAAACAAGAAAAAGATGGAATAAAGAACAGAAAGATAAGGAAGTTGAGTGGGAATATGAAGAAAAAAATAGTGAAAGTAAAACATTTAGACTCAGAATGTAAGTACCAGGAAGTATTGTTTATATTATTTGTAAGAATGGAAAGTATGTTATTTAGACTCTTGTTTAATTCAATTTTCAAATTTGAAGTATTGATAAGCAATTTGCTTCAATTTTGATATTAATTGCACTGAAGAAATATAGATTTTTAAATCTCAATTTTATTTTTTTAAATATAATATTGAGTTCAGTTTAAAAAAAATGAATGCTTCAGAAAGTAAATTACATGGTAATTGAGGTCTATTTGATGTTCCATACAAATGTGTCTTGTATCTTGACTAAAAGAATTTACCTCAAACATAGGCTCTAACACACTCTCATCTGTAACGGTTTTATTGCATCTCTAAGTCCCTCAACATAAAAGTACACTCAATTAAAACCAATCAAGCAATTATATAGTATGCCCTATAATAAATGTAAAATTTTATGTTGGCTTCCAAAGTAGTGATGTATAGAGTTTAGCTCATCTATAAAAGAAAGAAATAAAAACTAAGGGGCTGGAGATTAGCTCAGTGGTTAGAGTGCTTGCCTTGCAAGCACAAGGCCTTGAGTTCCGGTGCCAGTACTCCCCCAAATAAATAAATAAATACCGAGATTGAAATATATCCCTTAGGAAGGAACGAAAGGTGACAATATAAGCTGTTTCTCTTAACTTTTCTGTAAACAAGCATGAACGATTTCAGGAAAAATTGCCCCCTGCAATATGTAATAGTATTTATACCACACTGCATCTCTTATCCTCTATTCAAATGTCGTATTGAAATAAGAGCCTATATTTTTATTTATTTATTGTCTGTTGCTTAAAATATAAGAAGGTAGAAACTGATACTACAATTATTTGTGCACTCAGAAGAAAAAACACAAATAATATAATATTCCGTGAATGTATCTGGAAAATACTCAGAAATCACTATTTTAAAGTGTGACAAAAATTAGTTTAAGTTTAGATAAAAGAAGAGATGAAAAATTTTGCCATTACTTGCACTTAAAAATTTAGAAAACTACCATGGTTAAACTAGAAAACTTCCTCCTGGGCAACTATATCATTGTGTTTTTCCTTGTTTTGAGAGTCCTAAACATATGAGCTCAGTCCTCTGGAGTTTATAATCAATTGTGGCTACAAAATACATGGTTTAATTTTCTTTTGAATTTTAATGTTTTCCTTGGGCCTCTTCCTCCTGCCTTCTGAAACTGATTTTATTACTGTAATATAAAGCAATAGAATTAAATATGTAAATCTTGGCAGCCAGAACATTTTTTTTTCCCTTAAGCTAAATTAAAATAGCATCGAGTTTAAAACTTGCAAGCACAACCAGGTCTAGTCTAAATTTACTTGAACTGAACTCTTATGTATTATAGTTTATTTCAAGTGCCTCACTTCAAAATTTTATGATTAAGACATCCTAATACATGAGGTGAGAATATATTACTTTCACAAATCTAATTAGAAATTCAGGGGGACCATCGATGACCATTTATTAAAGGAAAATTTAAAGGAGAAATTTATGTAGACATGTAGATTTTGAAATGGTGTTGACTGAAACGGTATTTTGTGCTTTCAATAAATTCTTGTAATGTGAAGTACATCTTTTGATTAATGTACTATATATTGATATTAATGTTTTTGAATATTTATCAGTATGCAACACAAAAACAACAAATAAACTGAAAGCTATAATCTGCTAAAAATATGTATAGTGATTAAAGATCGTGATGTATCATTTTCAAAATAACTCCTTGAAGGGCAAATTCATAAGTTTTGATAGATTTGGGGTATTTATCAGATTTTAGTCAGTAAGGTCATCCCTTGCAAAGCAAGACATCAGTATCATTCCTTTATAAATATAAGAAATCTTAGCATTTTTAAATGCTAATAACTATAGCCTACCTAACGTATATTTTAAACTTTCTTCCATCTTCCAGAAAAGGTAAATATTAAATAGTAATAAAATTATTTCAATGGCATACTCAAGTCTAATAAAGAAAACTTTGACATCATTTAAAAACCTAGTGATAGGAAATAATAAATTGATACATAAAACTCAATTATTCCCACAGCAACTATTATACCCCAAAGTGAAAAAAAGGCCAGTTTTGTTCTAATATGAGAAACAAGAGGATCATGCTCACCTCCAGCACTGTTATTCAACATAGCACTTAAATCTTTTCAACAAATGGTGTTGGCAAACCAGATATCAAGGTGTACAAAAGTGAGTTTGAGCCTTACATTACCATGTGTAAAACTTAGCTTAAAGTAGATAAAGAACCTCAACGTAGACCTAATATAAAATTTTTAAAAGAAAATCTCCATGACATTGGATTTGGAAATATTTTTTGGACAGAACACCAAAAGCATAGACAACAAAGAAAAAGTGATACATCAAATTAAACAATGAAAAATGTATGTACGTACAAAGGACACAATAAACAGAGTGAAAAGGCCACACTAGAAATTGGTGAAAATATTTATAAGTATTTGTAAATATTTGACACGGAGGTAAAATTCAGAATATGCAAAGAACTCTTACAGCTTACAAATGCATTAAAATTGTGCAAGGAGTTAAATATATGAAGATAAACAAATAGTTAATTATGTCATAAAAGAATACTCAAGAAATGCAGATAACTATCACAAGGACATATCACCTCACACTAATTAGGATGCCTACTATCAAAGCAAAGCAAGATATAGCAAAGCAAAACAAAATCAAATGTCTTGGTGAGACTGTAGAGAATTTTTTAATGGTAATACAAATCTGTATACTCATTACAGGAAATAATGCAGAGATTTCTCAAAATAATAGTGTAAAAAATTAAAAACTTCTACATGGTTCAACAACTCCACTATTGGATACTATTCCAAAGGAAGTAAAAGCCATATTTTGAAGAGATAGCCATTCTCCCATGTTTATTGCAGCCACAACAGGCAAGATTAGGAATGACCTAAGTATTCAATTAGCTGAAGAAGGAATATGGAAACTATCAAGCATAAACATAACGGAATACCAAGCAGCCATAAAAAAGATTGAAATGGTGTCATTTGAAACAACACGAACGGCACTGTTGGTATTTGTGTTAAATAAAATAAGCCAGGAACAGAAATACAAGAGAAGCATTATTCCACTTTCATGTTGAGTTGAAAAATTTAATCTCATACATGCTTATAGTACAATGGTATCTACTACTGGAGAGTAATGAGGGGGGAGTATGAGGAAAGGTTGACCAGTGGATACTAAGTAACAGGAGGAGGAAGTACTAAGGAGGAAGTACCTAGTAAGGGGGAGTACTAAGTTATAAGAGGAGGAAGCAGATCTGGTGTCCTGTTGCAAGGTAGGATGGCCACAGAGTAGTGCAGGAGCTTGAATATTTTTATCATAAAGAAATGATAAATGCTTAGCACAAAGATGTGTTTGACATTCTCTACCAAAATATCATGATTTTCCATTAATTTATCTGATTTTTACATTTTATGTAGATGTAAGTTGAAAAAAATTGATTAAATGATTGATAAAATTTGTGGTAATTACCATATAATCCAGCCATTACATTTGTAAGTGCTTACACAAAAGAAGTGCACACAGGGACTCAAAGAGATTACTTGCATAACTGTGGTAACGCTAGTATTTTTCACAAAAACTAAGGTTGGAAGTAATCAGTGTTGATTCTGAGTTATTTTAACACTACAATAGTCAACCAAATATAACTTTACCACTCAGCACACAGAAAAAAATGAATTCAAAATGTAAGATCATAGATACAAATGTTAAGGCACATGCCTGTAATCCCAGCACTCAGGAGGCTGAGGCAGGCAGATTGTTGTTAGTTCGAGGCCAACCTGGGCTACATAATGAGTTGAAGGACAGCCTGAACTACACAGTGAGACCCTGCCTCAAAAGCAAAACAAAACAAAACAAAACAAAGATATAAATGTCACAGTTAAAATTTTTAAACTTCTAGAGGAAAATAAGGGAAAAAATCTTTTGCAACTTGGATTAAGAATAATTTTCTTTGATTAAAAAAGCAGAGAGTATAATTAAAATTCAAGTCATAAATTAATGATAAATTAGACTATCAAAGTACGTTTTGTCTTTGTAAGGAATTTAAATAAATTTAAATTCAATATAAAAATTTGGAGAAAGGATTTGCAGAACACAAATCTGAAAAATGATAGCTAGATAAGAATCTAAAATATACAAGAGTTTTTGCAATTCAGTAATAAAATGACAACCTGATTAAAAATCACTCTTCATGAGTTTGATCCTCAGCACCAAAAAAAAAAAAAAAATCACTCTTCACTTTGAAGAGATAAATTTTGGAAGAAGTTTTACACGTGAGAAATCAGCACATATACAGGTTTTCAATATCATTTGTTATTAGGGATGCAAAAATTAAAAGCACAGTCAGATAATACTGCAATACACTGACAGGAAAATTCAGATGGTTGACAATGTCAGTGAGGTTGTAATATAACTAGAAATCTCATTCCTTGGAAGTATAAATGAAAAATAATACATCTGCTTTGAAGAGTACTTTGAAATTTTTTTATAATTTTAAAATTTTACCTCCCATAATCCCAGAAATCCCATTCCATTGTAGGAGGTATGATAAAAACAAAACAAAACAAACAAACAAACAAAAACAAATACAGTGTGTGCTTAAAAACAATGTTTATTATAGTAAAAGGTGCATTTCCATGAATCCTCCTTGACGTATTACCCCGACCTTGAACATACTTGTCCCATGATCTTACCACTGTCTGAAGCAGGTCTGGAGGTCCTTTTTCACAAATGTCCCTAACTATGCTGACAGGGCTGTCTTGAAAACCTGAATCCAACTGATGATGTTTACCTTTCGTGGTCGTTTTGACTCTGAGGAAGAACCAGAAGTCCCACAGTGCCAGATCTGATGAAGTAGGAAGATGAGAACACACTCTGATACTCACATGCACCTGTCTTTTGATGGGACGGCACTCAGCAATGTTATTCACTGAATTTTGTCAGCAGTCTCATTCACTTCCAGACAAATGCAGTGAAGCAATGTCATTCACTTCCAGATCTGCTTCCAAAAGTGGCAAGAATGATGGGACAAGTATGTTCCAAGAAGGAGATTATGAAGGAATTAAAGGCATAGTGTTTTTTACTATTATAATTTTTTTCTTTAAACATTAAATTATTTTTATTACCACTTGTATTTATCCAAGAGAAATTAAAATATTTGTCTAAAAAAGACTTTCATCCAGACTTTCATAACAGCTTAATTTATAAAACTCCCAAACAAAACAAAATAAAAAAAAAATTCAAAGGTCCATGAAAAAAAATTTGGTAAGATACAATGTCTTGTATATTCACATCATAGAATATTACTTGGCAATAAAAATAACAAATTATATATATACACACGCTGACTTGAATGAATCATAAAATGATAATGTTAAGTGAAAAAAAATTGGCTACAAGTACAATAGACTTTTTCATATGAAATTCCAGATGGGAAAATATTAGAGAACATAACAATATTTTCCTGATACTAATAGTTGGAGAAATGGATTGATTGTAATGGGGACACAATAGAACTGTATGACCTTACAGAAATGTTCTACATGGTTATTATAGTTGTAGTAACAATTATACTTTTGTCAAATTGTCTTAGACAAGTAAAGACTATTGTAAGTGAATTATAAATTTAAAAATCCTGAACAAATATCGACTAGCCATCAAGCTAGAAATTAGACAATATTTGTCTAAAATTTGGCCTAATATTTGTCGAAAATATATGTTAGAATCAGACATCTGATCACACTTTTAGTGTGTTACTATGACATTTTTATACTCAAAATGTCAATAAAATTGCCTTAGTGGGATAAAACCCTTTTGTACAGAGTATGAAAACTGCTGATGAAATTGAAGACTGAGAAAAACAATTAACAAAAAAAAAAAAAAGCCACAAGAAGGCTACAATTAAAATAACTCAGATAAAACTATTTAAAGTTATTTTTAAGAAAGAACAGTCAACAAAATTTAATGATTTGGGGTAATTTTAAATTTATTTTGGAAATATATAGTAAAAAAGGAACTAACAAGATGTGAGTTGAAGACATAGTGCCTGGATTAATATGTTTAAAGAATGGAACTAAAGCAATGATTTTATCACTGTATATTACTCTAAAGTAATCCAACTTTATTATTAAAATTCAATCCAAGATCAAGAAATAATGATTTTCTTATGACCTTCGGCAATTTTTCCAACTGTCTCAGTACTGTATGTCATTAGTTGTAAAACGGTATCATATACTTAAATGTTTGGGATGCATTTGCCTAAGTAGTATTTATTCCCAATCCTATAGTTTCTAGGGAAGTTGCAAATTTTTGAAACACCTACCTTTCATAAGATTAAACATGTTGTAAAATGCTGTCATGAGAATATTAATATTACCTGCAATAGATGCTGACTGGCATCATTGATCTAAGTCTTTAAACTTGGTAATAAGGTGTCTTTATTTTCATAACTGAATAAAACTAAAATTACTAACCAAGAAAGTCCCTCTTGTATTCCTGAATTTTTTCATTCACTCCTATTATTTATTGGCACTGCTTTCTGAGGGAAGACTTTATTAGCATTTATATTGCTATGCTTTTTATCAACATTTAAAATGACTACCTAGAACTTTTAGTAAGAGCACTACATAAGCCATGCAAGTTGTGGGACTTATATGCCATTCAAAGAAAAAAAAGTGATAATACAGTAAAAAGATGGGTGTGGCTAGAATTTCAAGAAGAAATCTAATTACTTGTGAAAAAAGGTAGAACTTAGTTAGAAAATACACATTTTCAGTTTAGCTGGTTTCTTTATTTTTTCTTTGATATTATGAGGAGAAAAATGTGAACCCTCATATGAAGTGAGATTTCTCAGAAATGTGAGTGATACATATTAATATTAAACAAACCGGAGGCATGAAAACGAATAAACCGTGGGTCAGTAATGGAAGATGCTTTCGATCTTTTAAAGTAATAAAACAAGGAAGGAAAAAAAAATGTGCCACTAAATAATGGAATGTGCTAATAAGTATAATAGGATATTAAAAGATTGCTGGAAGAACACAAGAAAGCACTTCTTAAGAATTAGAGAAGCAATGAGAAGAAAATAAGTAGACAAAGCTTAATATAATCATTTGAAAATTACCTTAAAGAAATAGCTATGAATGTCCAATAAATGTATGAAAAAATGCTCAATATCTATAGCCACCAGGGAAATGCAAATCAAAACTATGAAGAAATTCCACCTCATTCCGGTTAGAATGGCTATTATTTCAAAAGAAAAAATAAAGAATAAATACTGGTGAGGATATGAAGAAGCAGGAACCCATATTCATTCTTGGTGGAATATATACATGACTGAAACCACTGGGGAAAAGTTTGTGAATTTTCCAAAAGAAAAAAGAAATTGAAAAACGATTTTCCCTTTCCTTGTTGTAAATCTGAAGGGAACAGTGTCAGAATGCAAATGATGAACTTGCATAATCAGGTTTATTGATTTTTGATAGAAGTCCCAAAAGTCATGGTTTGAAATCAGCAAAGGTACTTGTCAACCAATAAATGGATAAAAATAAAATGTATGTACATGATAGAGGGTCATTCAGTTATAAAGAAGAATGAAATCTTTCATTTGCAGGAACATGGTTGGAACTGGAGAACAGCAATGTTAAGTGAAATGAGCAAGGCATTAAAAGACAAGTATTGTACATTTACTCTCATTAAAAACAAAACAAAACAAAACAAAAAACCTTGGAGGTTGAAGACAGACTATGAGAGAATGTAAAATCAGCCGGGAGCAGAGGGGAAGAAAGAGAGGAGAGGAGGGGAATTTGTACAAGGGTGGATTGATAGAGGGACGTGCTCAATGCACAATATATGCATGCATGAAAATATCACAGTGCGTCCCACAGATGTCTAAATTAATATGTGCTACTAATTGTAATTTTTAACAAAGGAAACATCTAGGTGGAACAAGTGTGGAGAACATACCAGGAATCCTGCCTGCTCCAGAGATTGTGCCTGCGGAACGAACTGCAGGGACCCAGAAAAGCAGGTTCAGACTTTCCCTCTTGTTTATTTCATCTTTTGTTTACAGATACCCCCAGATTTGTTAAGGACACTAGTCTGCGTGTATTCATATTTGACTTAGAGTTCATTATAATTATTTGTAATCATTGAAAAAATATTATAAATAACTTGAGTCAATTTTGAGATTTATAAAACATGATAAAGGAAGGAAAGATAAATCCCCTGTATTAACTCCACTGACAGCTTCTGTTACATTTGATGTATTTTCTTTATGACCCGTTACTATGCATTTGTTTATACAGGTGTAGCTTTTATGCTTGACTCTTTCTTTGATAGCATATCGTATGTATTTTCCCATGAAGAACTCCAAGTAACAGAAAATGTTTGGTCAAAAAGAAAATTACAGTCCTACCCATTTCTTTTTAATCTTCGGAATTTAAGAACAAAAGCTTATTATCTATGGGCAAAAAGACAAAACAGGAATGCAAGAGAATTCTTTACTATTTGAAATTATCGGTTTTGTGGTTTTAATGCCAGTTATACTTTGACTTTGTGTAGATGCAACTACTTTGACATATATAGATCTCTATGTCAAATAATTACTATAAAACTGTTTCAACAAATGTATATTTTCATCCAAAAAACTTTTCCTTTTTCAATAGAGTATTGTAGGAGCAATAACAACTCTGTTTTACCATACACAGATCGCCACATTAACGGACTTCATTATGATAATTATGATATATTTTCAGCAATTACACAATTGGTCCTGCAAATGCTTTAAAGTACTATACCATAAAAAACACTGTGGAATATTAAAATCCAAGAACTGGCTAACTTGAAGCCTAATTTAGAACATTTCTTAGCAGCTGTTGCCTGGGCATGGAGTTGTGGTAGATTAGGCCTAGATGGGAACTCATTGGTCGTTATCAAATAAAGAATCTCTATCAAATATAGATTCTCTATCATGACAAAGAATTGAAACCTAGAAAGTAGAATTTGTCCTGCAAAGCTGCTTTTCACTTTGCAATAAGAATTAGAGTCTCAAATCCTTCACGTGGCAGCCAGTGTTCCAGGAAGTAAAGCAAGACTGCAGCGGATGCTGGGAAACGCAGTCATGCAGAGCAGTTCAGACTTAAGGCACTTCATAGTAAAGGAAGATTGTTTACCTCCCTGTCCTCAACCTCCACAATCTCAATTATTTCTAGAAAGAATGTCAAGTAGTTTTTATCACGAACATTGAACAATTAATGTTGGCTGCATGGAACATCGTGTCAAGAATTCTGAGTGGCTTTCATGAATGCTTATCTAAATAGGCCTTGAACAGAGAAAGGAGAAATGGAAATATTTCCTGGATCTGATTTAGATTTAATTTTAAGACGATCAAACTGACCCTCTCTAATATGGATATGCACAGTAAGTCCATGGAATATTTTCCTGATGACTAATGTCTTCGTCATCAACCATAGTAGTGACAGTTATACATTTTAATTATTTGGGCCACAGCATATGTATATCTGATATAATCCATAAATATATCAAGTAAAGTGCGAATTTCAAATGATCAGAGACACTAGTGTGATGAATTAGTCGATTTATCTGAAGCACTGCACAGTGGAGACAAACTCAGCTGAAGGCTGAATATAGACTTAAAAATATACTATAGGAATAGTCGTGGTGGTTGGTAGGAATACTGAGATTGGTCAGTTGGAACTTTCATCTTTTGTTACTCTTTTAAGACTTACTGTGTCCTTAAGTATGTTTGTTTATTCGATTAACTTAGATTCAACACACAAAAGAATAGGAAGCACAACATAGGCAAATACAATTTCTCAGCTTCTGATACGTCTCTCAAGACGGATTTCAAATCTTTTACATCATGGTCTGTTAAGTATAGTTATCTGGCATAACGTAAAGGCTACTGTCAGATGAGAGGTTTGGAATGGCTGTTCATGAGTTGGATATTAACGTGCTTAGTCTCTAGAGATTTAATGTATGTAGCTAGCTAATCATTTCCTGAGTACAGGTAATTGCATTTTATGAAATTTTATATGAAATTTTACATTATTTCATACAAAATTGGATAAAATTAATGGTAGACTTAATTATAACAAGTGTGTTTTTATTCAATTTCTGATAATGTAATTGTCCCAGATCAGTCGCATTTATTTACTTTTCTCTTGATTTATCTTCATTTATATAGAAAATGTAAATATTTCCTCTTAAGTCATGAAAATAAAACTCACCATAAAACATAATTTTCAAAGAAACATTTTGTTTCATTTATCACTATGGTAACTAAAACAAAATTTTCCAATAAGCTCTCCTTAACCCTCAAATATCTTTTGTGCTAGTCCGTATGCAATTGCTTTTTAATGGCTTTTCGAATTTATAATTTTAAAGTATGTTTCCTAAGAACAGAAAAGAAAAAAAAATAGAGCCTTTCTACAATGACCAATTTCTTTATCACATTTTGCTCGGTGCCGATTCCAACAAGATGTCTTTGCTACTTTTGGGTACAAGTTCTTAACGGTCCAGCTGGAATACTTTTAATGGTGTCCCTAATCTCTTCCACATTTTCCAAATATTTTAACATACTTTTCATGTGAATATGAGGATTTGTATAAAATTAATAATTTGTGTTTTATTTCTTCAAAATGAAACGGAAGCTCTGTACCTTGCAGCTGGCTCGACCCTCTAGATAAATGTCTTTTTCTTGCCTGCCAACCTGTACATACTTATTAAGCTTAGAATATGGAGTCACTTTAGTGTATAAAAGAGAAGAAGATAAATGAGGACGTAAAGAGGGAAAGCACGCTACGGACGGGTTGCGAAAAATGCTGCCTTCAGCGGTCAAAAGGGTAAATGAAGCTAACTGCTGAAACAAAAGGTGTCATTCAAAATGAGCCTCCCGAATCTTAACCCTGCGCAAAGTCTGACGAGGTCTTTTCCTCCCTGAATTAAGAAAAGGGAAACTAAGTTTAAGTCTTTATGTCAAGGCAAACCAATGGCATGCATTAGTATATACATAACCGCGAGGAAAGGTTTCTCTGAAAAAAATAATAAACAAGAGAACATTGGGAAATAACACCAATTCCGTGGAGTAATCAGAATAGTTTTATTGTTGATTTTGTTAATAAAAACATGCCCTTGATAATCTGAGAAGAGAGGAAAACCCATTAAAGTTGAAGCTCATGTTTATTTTATTTTATGGTGCAGGTTTCTTTTTTTACAAGTGTGTGGGAGAATACCAATGTGAATCAACCGGGGGGCCCAGTAGCCCTTGCCAATTTTAAAATCCTTCATGCATAAGAAAACATCTAGCAGCGCATTTTTCTTAGTGAGCTATATTATCTTCCAATTTGGTTGGAACAGGACATAGAAAAGGGAGAGGAAGAATGAGAGAGTGAATGAGGCAGAGTTATTTAAGGAAATCTAAAACAATGGGACTCTAAAATAAGTCATTCTTTTAGGGGGGTTGTAGAGTCACTGATAAATAAATAATAATAAATTAAATCACACAAATGCAATTTTGCATGAATTCTAAACTTGGTAATAGGACAGAAAAGGAAGTACAGTAGTAATTTTGTTTCTAATGACTCTGGTCCTTTTAACCCAGCCATTTCAAATGCTCAATAACGACCTGTTTTCCAGAAACACTAGAAATATATTAGAAGGTATCTTCAAAAAAAACATATGAGGTTGGATAAACCAACTTTTTGAAAGGAAGTGGCTAGGTAGAATTAAATAGTTTGTACTGATTCGCTAAATAATATTTTTTTAAAATCATTGCTCTGCACACCAACGTGGGAAGAAATTAATTATATGCTCATACAAAGCATACTCAGGCAATTGACTATTCATTTTGAGAGAAGAGTTCTTCCATGCTTTCAGCAGGGTACTCTGAGGAAAGGCATTGCAGAGCTCAAAATTTACTCATTATGTTCAATACATAATGGCCAGGACAATCAAGTAAAGGTCTAGATGAAGCAAGACATGGTCAGCATTATTAGCAAAATGGTGGGAAGAAAATAGGTAGGATTGGTTGGGCTGGCATTGTGACTTAGTGGTAAGGCATTTGCCCAGCAAGTGCAAGGTCTTATATGCTATCCACACAACTGGAGAGAGAGGGAGAGGAGGGGGTGGGGAGGTTCAGTGAGTGGAACAGAGAAAAATCTCTCCCCTTCCAAAGGCTTCGAGATTAGAATACATGTGAATATGTCATAACATGAAAGAGAACAGAGCAGTAAGTAGAATTGTTTGAAGTGAGTAGTAGTATTCAGAGGACTGAGTTTTTAACAAATTCCTACAATAAAGTAAGTAAATTGAATACATTACTAGCGAAAAGAGAACAGAGGAAGCTAGTATACATAATGCTGTAGAACATAGAAGTTGCATTTTGTAATAAATATAAGATATTGTCTTACAATGGGTAATATATATAATATATATAAATTTGAGATTTAAATTACCTACAAAATACAGAGAATGATTTAAAAAATGCATATCCCTTTAAACACTCAATGAAGATACAAAGAACTTTGAAGAATTGGAAAAATAAAGGAATGGGAAAATAGTTTTGTTTTTTTGTTGTTGTTTTTTGTTGTTGTTGTTGTTGTTGTTTTTGTTTTAAAACCAAGAAAATGTATTGGTACCTAGTATAGATAGTGATCATTGTAGCTGTACATTATGTATCTTTATTTTCCCCCCTCTTCCTCACCCCTCCCTGTTCCATTCCCCCATCCTTCCCTGTTTGTTTTTTAATCAAGCCATATACTCTACAATACAAAGACAAATAAAGGTGCTTCCAGACATAAAAATATTTTTTATTTTTACTTGCAACAGATCACATCTGAGATTTCCTCAAATATATAAGAAGTAAAAGAAATGGCAAACATAAGAACATAATGACACAAAGGTCGTGACGATAGTTGCATATGAACAAGAGATAATAACTAGTCTAATTGCAACAAGAGGTTGGACGTCCAGGTCAAAAGACAGTGCTGAGTGTCACATTCACCAGGAAGCCCTTAGTTTGAGTTCTTTGAAATTAACTCATCTACATTAAGATTATTAATCTAATAATATTAAATTATTATAATCTGCAAGGGTTGTGGGGTAAGTTTGGAATAAACTAAAAAGTCTAGGGAATAAATTTCCTAGTCAAGCAATATAAAATTAGAATTAAAGAATTAGGGAAGGAAAGAAATAAAGAATTAAAAATACTATAGATTTCAGAGAAGTGAACTATTTTTCTCATTGCATTGTTGAGTGCTGGTAATGTCATACTAAGCTGGTGCCACACTTTAAAATGTTAAAAAAAAATAGTAAACTGGAGACTGTTCTTCACATTTTTGAAACAGAAATGAACTATTTTTAAAAACTACCTATGAATTGGGTATGATTGCACATGCCTGCAATCCCTGCACTCTGAGAAGCTGAGGCAGAAGGATCACAAGTCTGAGCCCAGCCTGGGCAAACTGCGTAAGTTAGAAAGACTCTGTCTCAAAATAAAATACAATACAATAAAATAAAATAAAAATAAAAATAAAAATGTCTAGGAGTGTAATTCAGTGTGAAGGTACTCACTTCGATCCCCAGTACCAAAACAAACAAACAAATGCTACCTTATAAAAAGAGTTGAGAAGGTTCAAAAGTATATCACTGTTCCTAAAGTCTCAAAGGACTCTTGTGGGAAGTTTCTAGGTTTTTCCAGTGCGGACACATGAAGAAGTACAACACAGGCTAATATGTAATTTTTAGTGATGTAGATTTAGCTTCACCTGTTTACCATTGTATATACAGCAAAGGAAGAAAAAGTCGAGAAGCTCTAGTTTCCTGGCCTGATCGATGTGATCAGAGGGAGAATGGAGATAAAGAATATTAAGTAACTTCTGAAGAATAGGTATGAGAAACATGCATTTCATAACCAGCCCTTTTAAAGACTATCCAGTAACATTTGAACAGTTTGTGAAATATGGCTATATAGGCAATTAAGGGAATGTGTAGTTTACAAAATTTTTAAATTATGAAATATAAAGAAAAATAGAAAAAGATGTATTTGATGCTTTGATCAATATTTGCCAAATACCCTGTGTAATGCATTACTGTGCTAAGAGATTTCAATTTTTGGATCCATCTATATTCTAGATAAAAATTACTGAAAAATGGTGTGAATTTAGAGAGTATATAGAAAATTTCCATGCCTCATTCTTCTCTTCCATAACATTTCAAGTTGAAGAAAATAAAATCTATGATTTCATGCAGTATACTTTTTATTCCTACTCAGATTTGTTTAAATCTCCATTACAGAAGCACGAGAAGTTTTCAAGGAAAAGAACAACAGATGTGATTTCACCATGGAAAATAAGAATTTAAATGATAAAATATGATATTTGTTAGGAAGAAGATATTAAACCAATGAAAGGAAAATCATCTTAATTTGAGATAATTTAAACAAAACTATGAATATCACAAAAATTCAAAGAGAAAGTATCTCACCTTACATATTGTCTAGCACTGCTTAAAACTATTGCTCAAAATTAAACCTGGAGGGTCAAAAATAGAAAAAAATGGTGGAATTCCTCCTTCCTACATCACTACCATCACAGGACTTCTCAAAGTCGCATTAAACAAATACACGTAACTCTATGGATACTTCCCTTTAGTAGTATAAATAAGCAAAGTGACTATTTTGTGAACAAAAATTTTTGTCAGTTATAAAAGAGAAACCAACTCTTGTCATTTCTACATGTTTCCTTTTTGAATGACCTTTTTCTCTAATTTTTTGGGAGGTGAGCAGAATAAACAAAATCCTACATTGGTATTCAAGAGATAACTTTCTGTTTCAACTACTTGGGTGGGCACTTATAATAAATGTTGGTTTTTGCTCTGTGGTGAAGGCTACATTTATTCAGTTTTGGACATCTGTGTGACGCGATAAAGATGAGACAAGATCAGAAAGTTTCCAGAGCTCTAGCAGTGCTGCTTCCTACTAACAGTTAATTCAGTACATCTGGGGTAAAATTATACCCATGTGAAGTTTCAGAGCCGATGAGTTTCCATTCTACATGTTATACCAAAGCAAAGTGCATCATTGTGGGCTTTCACATAAAGAGGAATCATCTTATCTGCCCACAGAAAATATAGTCTCACACAGCATCTTTCAAGTATACCAAACTAAGCAGATAGAGAGCTGGGGGTATTTCCTTTGGATTCTAAGTCTAACTTTAATTGTTTTGAGTTCAGGGAATCAGAGGAAGTTCTTATTTTCATGAATGACTTGAGATAATGTATTTTTGTTCTGTATTTTTTACATGAACTATCTTTGAAGCAATACTGACTTAACCATAAGGCCTTTTGTTTTTCCTTTTTGACAATTTTCTCCAACTATTTATCATGTAACCTACGTAGTTGTTTTTTTCTTTTTTTTTTTTTTCATGTCAGTTATTTTACCAAGAACATGTATTGGTACATTGTATACATAATGATCATAATCAACATTGTTATTTTGTACCTGTATATGATGTATCTTGGTCCCCCCCCTTACCCTCCCCTCCCTTCCATTTGACCTAGGTATTCCTCTGCTTGGTATCTTCCCAGAAGAATAAAATCATCATACCACAGTGATATATGCACAACCATGTTCATAGCAGCATAATTTGTAATAGCTACGTCTTGGAAACAACCTAAATGCCCAACAACTGATGAATGGCTAAGGAAAATGTGGTTTTTCTACACAATGGAGTACTACACTGCCATCAAGAAGGATAAACTAGAGTCATTTGTATGTAAATGGATGTTCCTTGAGAACATACTATTAGTGAAATAAATCAGACACTTATCAGTACACATCGAATTGATACGAGAAACCATAAGTGTAAATAAGGACAAAGGGGTATAATAGATATTATGTAAAAAAAAAAAAAAAGAGAGAGAGATAGTATTCAAAAGAGAGGAGAACTAGATAGGGAAGAGGGGGATAAAGAAGGAAGATTAAAAGAAAAGTAAGATGAAAAGGAAAAAAAATAGAAAAACCTACGTAGTTTTGTTGTCCCATGTGCAGTTACTTCATAGTTATTTTTGCTGAAATTGTTCTTTATATTATCTGCAGTAATAAACATGAATTAATCATGTGTCATTCTTTGAGCTCAGAAGTGACATTTGCCCATAAAAGAGTTCATGATTTTGTTGAGGAGACAGACACACACAGAAAGCAAAAACAAAACAAAAAACTATGAGGCAGCATATTCAACAAAGAAAACAAATGGTTGGGCAGAAAACACACTGCGAAGTGCCCTTCAGCACAGCATCCCCCATCGGGCTTCCTCTAGTGGACGACATGTGGAGAGCTCCTTGATATGTGACCAGGACAGGAAACATGCTCGTGAAGTCTTTCTAAGATGATGGTCTGCACGGTGTGTCGATGAAAATCAGGAGGATATTCTGGAAAGATACACAGCAGCAGGGGAGACCCGAGGGTTAAATGAGACTATCTTGAAAAGAATTTTAGAAAATTTGGGGCTAAAAAAAACCAAGAACTGCAAACATGTCAACATGAATGTTTCCAAATAGTTCCCTTTCTCCATTTGACTAAATGGAAGTGATATATATTTCATTTTAAAGGGAAAAGACTGATGTCTTACATCAGTATTTTTACATAACTATTAAACATTATTACACAAATTGTGTGCTTAATGAATAATGGCAATGTTTGTAATGTTGAGTTTCTTAATGATATTTTGACATTTTCTACATTTTAATTTTTAATAATACTATTCTAACAGAAACATTAATTCACATTTATTTGTGTTACAACTGATTGTCTTTCTCATTTTATTTGTGTTCAAATAAATATGTTCTTATGGTTTTAACTTCTTTTACTTTTTTGTTAAAAATAGAATATATTACAGCATCATTTTGAAAAAAATTAGAGAAAAAGTTGAGAAAGGCAAGTATATAAAAGATATTCTGCATTAATTCTGAGCTTAAGAAATTCTGTGAGTTATCTGTGGGTTATTCTGTGAGTTATACTTCCCTACTAAATAGAAAAAAAATACAACTTGGAGTTTTTGTCAAAATTTAATTTAATGATAATGAGAATTATTTTAATCATGACAAAGCTGAAAATAATGAAGAGTTTCCATGCAAAGCATTTCTCATTATCATTGGGTTTTTGAAAGTCATATCTTGATGTGTCATAGAAGGGAAAATTCGAGTTTGATCTAGATGAGAAAGGATGGGGCTGTCTAGGGTAAGGCCAAGGGTGTCACAATTACTGCATACCACTCATGTGCTGTGGTCTAAATATTCTGTAACTTAATTCACTCAACAACAGTGTAAGGACAGTGAATAAAATTCAGAGCAAGCGATTTGCCAAAGGTCACTGATTTGGTTAAGAAACAAAGTAAGAAATCAAACTCATCTGTCTGACTTTAACACCCACAGGAATTATAAATTAGAATACTACCATGTGGCCATGAAACCATTAGCCAGATGTAACTCTGTAATCTGAGAAGAGTATCTCTTCAAATGATTTGATATAGAAGTATTGAAACAATGATATAGTAATATTGGTGATATATTAATATTGATTCTATAGTTACTATAAAAAACGTTACCATAGATTGAGGCAAAGCTTGTAATTGCTATAACCAATACCCATGTTTTCCTTCTCACATAAACAAATAACTTAAATTTTGCCAGAATGAATTAAGTCTTCATTTTCCAGCTTATCTTGCAAGACAGATTACTATTGTGACACAGTTTTAGCCAATGTGGTATCAATGACAGTTGTTGAATATTTGATGAATACTTGAGGAAAGTTTTATAAAATGTGTATTTCGGGAAAGAATAGCAGTCCCATGGTGTGTGGCCTTTTACCTTCGCCATTTTTACTTCCCTAGAAAGTTACACAACACACTTGAAAGTGGAGAAACTACTTAGAAACTATTAATTAACTCTCATAATTTAGGAATAAATGAATAAAATTTCAAAGGATGCTATACCTCTGACAACATGGTAATATCATTCTGTCAATATGGCCCAGTCTTATTTCCAAAGATTTCATTACAAAGACAAAAGGAAACTAAAATATATCAATCGTTCAAGCCAATATTTTCAAGTTACAACTTACAGCTTAAAACAAAACTCTAAAATATGTTTTGGCCTATATGAGGAAGTTGTCAGTTTTTGTGCCTGTGTGATATAAAATATGGAGACAAATGGGAAAAAAGTCTGTCAGTCTTGCTTTTGTGAAGATCTAGAATTATTATTTCATAAACATGCACAGATAAGTGCTGGTTCTCTGTTATGCAATTGGTTCTTGTTTCAGATTTAAATTAATCATTATAATAGGAAAAATAGCTATTTTTAGGAAATTTATTTAAATTAGTTGTAATTGTCAGCCTATTATGGATAAAAGAAATAATATTTGTGAGTTAAATGGTATAATACATGTTGTCCTCCTATAATTTCTATGAATCAGATGTAACTGGTAACAGTCAGGCTGGGGATTTAGCTCAGTGATTAGAGTGCTTGCCTTGTAAGCACAAGGGCCTGAGTTCGATCCCTGGCACCACAAAAAAAAAAAAAAAAAAAAAAAACTGGTAACAGCCATTGTGAAAGCAAAATGTCATGATATCTCATCCAATTGCTATGAACTTTTATGGAAAATAAGAGCAAAGACTGAACAAGATTCCATGCCAAGATATTACTATAAATGAGGATATCGTTGTTTTAATACAAAAGTTGTAAAAAAGATATTAATTTAGCACAATATTTACAGTGGTTACAGAATTTATATATATTTATATCTTCAATCCACATATATATATTTTCAATTTATACATATTTATATCTTCAATTATCACTTAATAATTTTAAAAGTACAGATATATTCTGGTCAATTTTGTGGGAATATATTAGCTATATTCCTATGGTTTTGAAGTACCTTTAATTTTATATTATTTAAGAATTTAAACATACATACGGTAAAAATGATTATAATCATCATTAAACTCAAAACACTTTTAAAACAAATTAAATGTATATTACCTAGTTTTTTAAAGTTTAAACATGAGGACAAATGTTACTAGATTATTGCCATTCAGTTTTAACTGGGATACAAGAAAGTATGTAGAGTACAGGATTATTAGAGTAAAATACCTTATTTTCAGCTTTTAAAAATTAAAACTTAGGGATTGGGGATTTCGCTCAGTGGTTACAGTGCTTGCCTAGGAAGGACAAGGCCCTGAGTTTGATCCCCAACACCAAAAAAAAAAAATAATAATAATAATAAACTTAAATTAAATTAAAATTTAAATACCTTTTCCTGAAATTTTTCATTTTCCAAGTTTTTTGCTTAACTAATAAGGGATGTGATTCAAATCACACTTCAACTGCTTCAGCATGGGTAGCTATATCATTTGACATAAATATTTTAAATCCTTCTAGAAAAGGAGAAAAATCTCTATTTAAATTTATATTTGCAATCTTAGCAGCTATTTTTTTTAAGGAGCCATTTGATCAGAGTAGAGAATTTCAGTACTCCAGGAGGAATACTGGTTTTCTTTCAGCACTGATGTTTATTATGTTCTTTAGAGACAACAGTTCCATAAGTTTGATGTATCATATTAATTTGTTTTGTAGGAGTTGATCAATTAACTTGAGAAAACTCTATGTAGTGTTGATTCAATCATATAACAAGCATAATTTAATATAAATGGTGCATAAGACATTGATTTTTGCCCAACTGCTCTGTAGAATTAGTGTCACTAAAGAAGGCAGCCAAGCTGCACTAACAATATTAAACATTTGTGCAATTTATCTCTTGCTATAATGAACAGTAAATGGTGTAATGACCAACAAGATTAATGATAAAACAAACATGCTAGTTAGATTCATGCTACAGAGGACCAATTCACAGTATTACTTGGTAATCAATAATTTGAAGATGAGTTTAACCAATAGAATTGTAAAATCAAGCAACAGAAATAATTAAATCTTTTCCTGTAACATATTTATTGCTATAACACTTTATAAGCTCATTTCAAGATTGAGTATGCTACGATTTATCTTTTTAAACTTTTTCATAAACTGATTTTCCAGAATTTTCATCTAAAGTATATATTGTGTTAATAACCCAATTGCTTTGAATTTTCTTATATTCATAAAGGACCAGTTAATTACAGATGTCTTTTTCCTAGTCTCGTTATAAATGGAGAGGATACTTATCAATAGCAACCATTCAAAACCAATGTACTTTTCTTCAAAAACCAATGGCTTTTCTGAATATAATCATCTAAATCAAGAAAAGTACATCTGAGAACAAAAAGATACAAAATAAATAGAACAAGACCCTTAATAGAAAATATTGATGGTAACAAAAATATCTGCTTTATTGTCCTTCTTCATCATTGTCTGTAATTCACTAATCTGTCTGACTCCTTCAAATTCTCTGAAATTTTTATGCTTCAATTATTGACAGTATGGTAACCATACATCAATAGTACATTGGAAATGTTTTAACATTCAAATTCTGTTTCCCTAGAAGGAAATACTCCAGAGTGGTTCAAAGCCTCACAGTAAGTGGAAATGTTTCCTTTTACTTTGAAACTTGCATAGAATGAAATGGCTGAAAGTTAATACTCCGCAGTTCCTTTACTCAGCGTGCCTGTTTGTAACTTGAACTACAGCCAATAGTTACTTCCTCTCCAACAGAGAGTTATATGTATTATTCCCATGGTCAGCTCCACTATAAAAATATAAAAGTTGCATCCTGGCTCTGGGTGCATTCAAGCAATCCATATAAAATAATTTTATCTGAATCAGTTTTTATGGATTCAAACAAAACTTATTCTATTCTACTATTACATTTATAAGAGAATCATTTTGATACAAAGGGATTAGGACAGTTTCTGTGCTCAAATGTACAAATAACAAGAATTTTAAAACATGTAATTATAACATAATAATATCCAGTAATAACATAATAATAATAAACATAATAATATCCAGTAATAACATAATAATACCCAGGAATAAAACTTACTAGAGACTCTCTATGTAGCAACTATGTCTCCAAGCACTTTAGATGTAACAATACACATTCATCCTATCAGTTCCCTCAGACAGGTTATGATTACCCTTTATTTCATAGCTGTGGAAATAAATGCAGGTCAAATAATTGCTAAAGACCACACAGAAGTTACGGGGAAGATTTGTGGCTAGAACCCAAACTTTGCAGTTGTCACATGAATTCTGCCTCATTAATTTGGAGAAAATTTCTTCTTTTTAATTGATTTTCTAAAAAAACAACTAAAGACTTTTGTTGTTCATTTGTTTATTTTGTTTAGTTATTCAAAAAAATGTACACCTCGTCACTTAGGAATCTAGGTTCGCTTGATAATAGAGAAATAAATTTCACAGGTATTACAAGAAGGTGAACAATTTATGCTCGCAAAGGACAGTGACAGGACTAAAACAGAGATACAAACTGTTTATTGCTATCAACAGTAATGTTACCACGACTTACTTCCTGCATAATTACTGCTTTACTGGTGCTGTAACTCCCTTCGTTGATCTGTGCTTGTTTTATGGCTTTGGCCACCGCATAATCTGAGCTTGTGTTTTCTCAGACTTTGGACAGCTAAAAGGCTACTTAAACTGTCTTTCAGTTTGAGCTCCTATTCCCACCTGTATCTCCACATCCTTAGTATACGTTTTTGAGAAAGGAAATCTGATTAGCTAAGCCAGTTTGGGGAGAGGATCCCGGTGAACTGGCGAACTCTCCCCGCAACATGTTCCTACCTCAGGCCCGGTAGTTTGTTAGAGCGATCTGCTGAAGAGTCTGGTACCACCGAGTTCACTGAGAGAAGGGAATGAAGATCATTTGTGAAAAACTTCTAGGCGGGTCAACACCACGCTGTTCATTATCCAAAATAGTATTTCGTGACGTCTATATACCAAACCGAGAGGAAATTGCGACAGATTCGACTTTATTCTAAGACGTAGTGATTTTTGTTAACAGGACCACTTCAGATAATGATACCTTTTTTTAATACCTTTTTTAAAAATAAAAGACTTCACACATCCAATACATTCGATCAGATGAAACATATTTACGTGCAGCAAAAGGTTCTGTAATAAAATCCAACACTGTTGTGTAATCTTTGCCTCGTGTGTCGTATTTAAAACTGATCTAAAATTTCTCTGAACTGATCCTCAAGTAAAAGTTCCTGATTTGGAATATGCAAATAAATCTGAGATTTATTTAAAGCTAATATTTAAATTTGATAAGTGGTCTAAACTATTATTATAAATGTAAAACATAGTTGTAACAAAAGCTAACGTTTACATTTCTAAGTAAGTATATTTTTAGGAGTAAATTTTTTATTCTTATTTATAGATGTACATTTGTGAGACCTTTTAAGCCTAGTATAGCATATTATAAGTGCTCAATAAGTATTTATTGAATACATTTGTGAAATGTACAAAAGTCTAATTATCACTCGTATATTTTTAAACATAAGTTCTATAGTATCATAATGCGGATCATTTTACAAAACTAGATCAATGTCACTTCTTTCCTTTGTGATATTTATTAGGTCAAAATTTAATAAGAGTTAGAATGTTCTTCAATGAAGTCAAATGCATAGGATGTACTACACAGTACATGATAAATAAAAACTAGTATATCTCCATAGTGAAATGGCCATTTAATAAAATAAAAATATATTATTGCATCTAATGCATATATTATTCTATCAATAATATATCCATAGTGCCAAAAATATAGAGAACTATGTAGTTTTCCTGTATTTTTTTCAATTTTCTTGCTCATACCATAATTCAAATATCGCTTATAAATAAGCAGATATTAAATTTACATAAGAGAAAATACAATTATAACTGATAGGTGATCCCAAGTATTTTGGAAGCTTACACTAGTAAAATGCGTGAATTCGAGAGATATTATTTCAATAAATTTTAAGAATCTGGAAATACATTTTAAAAATAAAATATTCTAAGATTAAATATTGTTGAATATCTCATATAAGCTAAATCTATAACTGCTCATGATTTAGATACCTTTAGCTTTCTATCAGCCGTATTCTTAAAAGTTCTTCCTGAATTTCCAACTCCTATTTTAAAGCCACCCAAAATTAGCGTTTGGCATTCTGTTTACAAGAGTGTAATCAGAGGGACGCAGGAGTATCGGAGAGACATGGATAGGCCTTAACTTCTCTCCAGCGTATCCAGATCTCAATCACGGAACTTCCCAACACAGAAACAGGTAATTTTCATCTTTTTTGAGATAGCTAGTTACGTTTATTAAATGAGCAAGAATATAGAGTCTTGCATTAATATTTATAAACTTTGTTATTCATATTTATGGCATTATTGATAATCTTATCTATTTTCTGATTGTTATTAACATGTTGGAATATAGTATGTTCGTCATGATCAAAGGAGAATGAAAAACAGATATGAACAATTAATCATACTACTGTATTGAAAGTTGTCTTCTATCATTTTGAGTAGGGTTTAATGAAACACAAGGGGAGAGAGCAATTAATTCTGCTAGGAAAGTGATGAGATATGGAAGAGTTTTTATGGAGAATTGGATATTATAAACAGAAGCTAAAAGCAATTTTGGCTACTGTATGAATATGTGACTGTCAATATTATAGAGAGTTAAACAAGGTATGTGAGAAATGAACAAGAAGGAATGTGTGAAGAAGCATGCAATTTGGAGCTAGGTCTTGTAGGGTAAAATATTAGACATTAGTGGATGTGTCTTTTTTTTAATTGGATTACAGTAAAGCCATTATGTAGTGCATACAGTGTTCCTGGTCTGCATCAAGATTTTTACCTAACAAGGTGCTTTAAAAACAGACTAGAAATCTCTGATCTATTCTCCACTCCCCACTCCCCAGATTTGCTGTCCTTAGACAGGAATATCTGGATACTAATTATTCAACTGGCATAATGATGCTTAGTGTGAATCAAAATAACAAACTATCTAGACATTTGTAGTATTCCTTTTCCTTTCCTAACTCTTGGGACCGAGTTTTATGCAGCAAGTGTAATCTGTGCTGACCCGTTTCTCTGTGCTTTTAAGTTTCTGAGGTCCTCCACAATGCAGGAAGACATTGAAGTGACCCATCACCTTGCCTGACCCAGCAGGCAAATTGCTCTGGTTCTGAGGTTTATACAATATCTTATTTAGAAATGTTCAAACCGCATATTCAAATTTAAATTATTTCTATAATAGAGTAATAATTTGTCCTCTACTTCCTGCTCTCTTTAGATCGGAACTGGAAAGTGGAGAAGGCTAATTTAAAAAAAGGAAAAAAAAAACTTTACACATAATAATGCTCCATAATTATTGAGCAGTGTGAAGTGTATATGTACACATGCACATACATATAGTGTAAATATATATATATATAATATATGGTGCAATATATATTGTAAAATATATACTATATGTAGTATATATATGTGAAAATCATAACAAGACAATTAGCATATATATCACTTCAAATTTATCATTTAGAGAACATTCAAAATCTTATTATGTATTTTGGAACATAAAGTAATTTATTATTAACTGTGAGTCACTGCACTGTTCTATGGAACATAGCTTTTTATTGGATTCTACACAACTCAACTTCCAATATTTTATGCAAATTTAGGAATTTTCATAAATCACTCTATGGTTATAGATAGGACACTGAAAGGGAATAAAACCTTTAAAAGCAGATTTTTTTTTTTTTTTTGTGCTAGGGAGCAAACTCAGGGCTTTGCTCTTGCTAGGTAAGTGCTCTACCACTTGAGCTAAACCCTCAACCCTCAATCAATTTTTGTACCGAGTTGGTAAAGTGTAATTTGTCAAACAAGTGGAATCCACTGTGATCATAAATAAAGATTTATCAGAAAACAAAAAAAGCCGCACTCAGTTATTCATGTGTTGCCTGTAGTTGTGGTCATGCGATAGTGGGAGAGCTGAGGCCTCAGTTCAGACACAATTTGTACTGCAGAGCCTAAAATATTCGCTCCCTGGATCTTTGTAGGAAAAGTTTTCTGAAACTTCTGGAAATTTGTAGAAAATTGTGTCTTAAATTGACAGAAAAAATTTAAAGTGATAGAAGCAATGATTCATAATGAAATTATACCTCTGATACTGTATTTTAAAACCTTTAGTTTGAATATTAAAATTGCTGGATATGTTAATTATTTTATGATTATTTGCAAGTAAAACACAAATAATGAGTAGACTTTATCTCCTACAGAGATACCGTTTCTTACTGTACACACATTGAGAAGAGGCTGATAGTTACCAAGAAAATGAAAATTCATAAAGGAGGCTTTACATGGGTAGATAAGGAAATATTCATTCTTGTTTGCACTTTAGTCTCTTTGTTTTGTCTCTGGGGGGATGGATGTCTGGTTCTGAAAAGAGGGATGAAAATTACATCCTTTGTATGAAAGCAGATCAAGAGTTTGGATGTAATAGTAGTGCTTGACACTTTCTGAAATAAAATTCTGGATGATCAGATTACCAAGTTGGTCTCATACTCTCCTTTTCTCTGTTATTCTAAAATACTAATAAATGCCCTGTTTCTAAGGGCTAGATCCATTTAATCTGTATTATTAGGTATTTGGCTAGGAAAATGTCATAGGTTGAACACATAGAAGGAGTGATCAAAAGATACTGTGATTACAAAAAAAAAAAAACCCACAAAAAACTTGCCACTGTAAAATATACATGGCCACAAATAGAGAAAAATTGTGTTTGAATAGAAGGAGATTATTTTGAGTATTTTGAGGGCAATTAATGGCAACGTGTGCTTTACTCCAATACATGTTTTTGAATTTATACATTCTCCATAGTATTTATATCTCATTGACCAACCATTTATGGCAATTTCTGTTAAATAAAAACTTTACAGTGTTTTTATTGATATTATTCACAGAATCTGTCAGGTCCATCTGCTGGGTCTTCCCTAAAATAAGTGTGACCATAAAGACGAAAGTTTACACTTCATTAAGGCCCTCAAGGCAGCCATGACAGTATGACCACAGACATGAAAGATTCCAGACCTGCTTCCAAGGGCAATGACAATGGGCTAAGTGTGTTCAAAGCAAGGGAGAGTATGTTGAGAGAGGTTAATTACAATGTGTCTTTTGCTGCAATACTTTTTATTTAAACATCTACCATATTTTTATTATGCCTGTGAATCTCAAAATGTCATGACTCAGCAAAATAACGGTTTATTTCTAACTTTTCAAGCAGTTCAGGGTAGCATTACAGATGCTACACAGGTTTGATCCTCGTGCTAATTCAGACAACGGTCCTTTTCCACCTTCTACATTTTCTATCCTATAAACCCAACTAGATGGCCAAAGACTGCAGGTTAAGAGGAGAGCGTTGATGTGCCCATCTTACTGGGCAGTTGTTGCATCTACAGCATGGAAGTGTGTTCACTTTTCAGTTGCCTATTTTACTTTCTGGGTTACAAAGATTGTTCGCCTACAATTAAGTCACTCGTTACCTACAATTGGAGCAAGCAAGTTCTGCTGCTATCTTACTTTTCACTCAAGGTGAAATCAAATCTTGGAAAGTGGAAAGAAAACTAAAAAGCATAGTCGAATACTTTTCTTGTACATCATTTTATTATTATTTTCCTTCATTTGTTGATTTCATTTTATTGACTAAGGTAACAGTTGTCTTGCATTGGCCTAAATTAAATAACGTGCAAAAATTGTGCACATATTCTGATGAGGTGGGCAATTGTGATTCTGGCAATTTATGAACAGCATGAGTTATAGAAAAAAAATAAAAAAATTCTTAAAAAAAATTTAAAAAGGAAGGTCTAAATAAGCTTATTAAACAAAATTCATACATGGTAGAGCATTCCCCAATTATGCTATTTTTTTTTCAAAATAAAACGATTATAGAATATTTTCTTAATTTCTAGGGATACATCCTCACTGAGGTTTTATTATAATTATTTCCTTTTTATAAGAGAGAAAACTAAATTTTGAAGAGGGTCAGTGGTTCTCTCAAAGTCAAATGATCAGTAGGGGGATATATTGTCCTGTGGTTCAAATTTTCTGTCTCTTCATTTTATATTTTTTTCCTATTATGGTAAATTGTCTCCATAAAGTCAGGGCAGGAAATACGTGCTAAGCTTACTGTGCCATGATTTGATTTTGTCAATTTGTGTGTGTGTGTGTGTGTGTGTGTGTGTGTGTGTGCTTGCGTATGTGTGTGTATTGGAGAAGGGAAAATTTGCTCTTATTAGTCCAAAAATAGATAAAATACCTTCACCTGCAACTCTCTAGAAGAGGGCCGAGTTGGATAGATTGATGCCTTCACTCTGTGAGTAGGTCAGACGGAGTTAATTAAGCATAGTCTGGGCCCCCAAGCAAGAAAGTGCTTTTGGATGAAGTTCAGAGAAAAGTCCCTGAAGCTAGCAAGGAGCTGGCCCCAACTTCCTGGTGCTGGCCAATACAAATATTATTATGGGTCCTATTAATCACTTACAGTTTTTGACTCTATGACCTTCTCAAGGCAGTATATTTCCACAATGCTGTGTGAAGTATTTCCTTCTATGTGCTCAAATGTATTTGATATTAATTTCTTCTAAGGATCTCATGCATACTTTGTAAGAACAGTAAAGAAACGATAAGGATCGATTCTTGCTACATAATTTTTAAACTGTTATGATTTATTCAATTTCTATTTGATTTATTATTTTCAGGAAGTAGAAAAACACTCTAATAGATTTGTATACTTCCCTTTTAAATAAATGTGAATGCGAGTACTAATTTTTTAAGGATACTTTTGCTCTGATAAAACACTCTTTTTCTGAAATTACCAAAATAAAAGCATTATTTTTACACTATGTTGTTTTATTTTTATGTACTGAGAAATGTCTATAGTACTCATGATACATGGTATAAAGTCACTCAAGCAGTTTTTATACTAATAGATCTTTAAACATCAGATTTGAAATGTGAAATCACTTGATTTCTTTTACCAATTTATTTCTTTATATTCAACTGTAATTTTTATATTATGATACTGACCCACCCTATTGGTTTGATTTTTACTTCCTTCAAACTCATAGGTAGTTTTTATCTAGTATAAACTACTTATTAATACTGTTATCCAACTTCACTTACTTATTGTCTACATCCTTTTTTAAATCATTAAATTTTATAAACATCTAGATAAAACTCATTTCTCGTGTTCCTCGCAAATAACATTTTTAGATAGGGAGAGACAGAAAAAAAAAACCAACTACATATTTCTACCACACACATGGCTAAGTCAACATAGTGACTGGCATTGATATATGATCACTTGGCACTGCTTGAAATGTACACTTATATTTTTATCAATACAGTACATGCATGTGGTGCTTTGAAATCTAAATGCACTTCAATGAATTTCATGAATGGAAAGTGTGATATCAAGGTCAAAAGTGTGTTGTGCGAATATTTTTATTTTTCTAAGATTTGGGGAACAAAAGAACAAAATATTGTAAATTCCTTATTTAATATGAACTTTGGCCATGTTGTGTACATTCTATATTAAAATTGCTTTGTCTTATGGCTGTAGTTTATAATTTCTTTATACAGGCATTTTTGTGGCCATAATTACCCTTTTTATCTTCATGATATAATTTTTGAGAAGATAGTTGCTAAAACTTCAGTCCTAGATATTTATTAATATGTACCTAAATTCCTGCACACACACTCGATCATGCATATTAATAAGACTTGTCAAATGCTATCTGTTTTGTAAAAATTAGGACAATTGAAAATTATCTAATGTAAGTATCTATTTAACCTGTGTTGTATAGCTATAATAGAACACTGAAACTGAAAAACATAAAAAAAAAAAGTTTTATTTTAGCTCATGATCTGGGAAGTCCAAAATTGCAGGATCACATCTTGTAAGGATATCTTACTGCTTTAACTCATGGCAGAAATCTGAAGGGCAAGGGGATGAAATACCAGAAGAGCAAGAACTATATTTTTGTTGTATAGTTTGAATTTAAAATGTCCCTGCAAACCTCATGTGTTCGGAAGTGGAGTCTGGTTGGGGGAGGGGGGTTACTGGGTGCATAATGTGGTTTTGTCCCTGGCTCCCCTCCCTTCGCTCTGCCTCCTGGCTGTCTTAGGCTGAGCAGCTTTCTTATATCATGCTGTTTCTGTCTTGAAGCCAACAAAACATGAACTGAATCCTGTGAAAACTGAGCTAAAATAACCCCTTACTCACTGAAGTTGTGGGTGTTAGGTATTTTGTTTCAGTGATGTGAAAGCACGACTAGTAAAGAAAATTTGTAATGGGAATGGGGTCACTGATGTGACTTTACCTTACAGTGAGTTTTGCTGGAAGAGTTTGGAAATCTTTGGAGATACGGGAGAGAGAAGCCCTAGAATGCTGTAAATAGATGCTCTTAGATGATTCTGGTCAGAGCTCAAAAGACCACAATAATGATAGGAGTACCGATAAATGTGAGCCAGTTAGGAAACAGCTCCACGGGCAATAGAACTAGAGGCAATGTGTGTATCATTCTGGGAAAGAATTTTTTGAAATTTGGCCACATCCTAAGACTTAGTGTGAGGCTGAATTTAAAGGTGAGAGACTAATTGACCTGGTAGAAGAAATGTCAAGGTGTCCCACCTTTCAGGGTGTGGAGTAGATACTGTTGGCTGCTTTTACCAGATGTACACTGAGAATCAGAACCAAAGGCAAAATGCAATGATTTGAAAAAAAATTTTGCAGAAAGGAAGCACCTGTAAAGATGGAGCCAATAACATGGTTGCTGAAAAGATTTCTATTGGAAAGAAGCCAAAAACATGGTACTAGAACAATAGGAAAAATGACTTGAAGGCATCTCAAGAATTTTGAGACCCTCTAAACCTCCATGGGCTCTAGGTTGTAAAAGTATAAACTCCTTTGAAAGATTTTTTTTTGGAAAGAAAAATGCAGAGTAACTTGCTTATTCAGCACTGCCTAGGATGCTTTTGCCAGAGTTCAGCCATCTAAACTCTCAAACCACTGAAGCCATGTCCAAAGGGAACAGAATACTGTTCAAGATAGTGGAGAACATTGGGATTGTTCCTGTGGTCCTAGTTGTCCAAGCATGCATAATAAGAATTGTGGTGTCATGGAGGCTTCCTGTCAAGTTTTAAAGGAAGGCCTTAGAGACCAGGCAATATGATTCTGTGAGGGCAATGCATAAAGCTGTGAGAATGAAACTGAAGGTGCAGTGGAGAACTCAGAAGGTTGAAGTTGCCAAAAAATATGGATTGTCTGTTAATGAAAGCCACATGCTGTGAGCAGAGCAGGCCCAACCAGAAAAGCCATAGAATAGTACAGCCTAAGCTGTTTGGAGTACGTATCACACCACAACCTGTCCTGTGTGGTGGACGTGGGGCTAGAGGATGTAATGTTTGTCCTCATGGTTGTCAGTCTTGCTTTGGTTGATTTCCTTCTATTCCTCTGTTTCTCCCTTTTGGAATGGAAAAGTTTACTCTACGCAAGCGTACATTAGTGCTAAAATTTCAGGCTCACAGCTAAGTTTGTCTTGCATCTCAAAGGAGACTTTGAATGTGGACTTTTCAGCAATGCTGGAACTTTTAAGAGTCTGGCAATGCTTAGAGATGAACTAAATGCATTTTGCATAATGAAATAGACTTGAGGATTTTGGGGAGTGGCACAGCCTATTATGGTTTGGATCTAAAATTTCCCCTAAAAAGTCTCATGTGTTCAGAGAAGGGGCCATGTTGGAAGAGACATTTCAATAGAGACATGGTTTAGAAGAGTATATTTTTGTCCCACCCTCCTCCCTCCTCTTTCTCTGTTTTCTGGCTGCCCTGAGTTGAGCAGCTTTCCTCTGCCATGCTCTTCTGCCATGACGTTTTGGCATTGGAGCCAACCATGAACTCAATCCTCTGATACTGTGAGACAAAATAAAACTCTCTTCCTTTGAATTGTGGATGTTATTTTGTTCCAGCAATGGGAAAAGGAAAGTTCACATCACACACACATACACAAATACACTCACACACACACACACACACTCACACACACACACACACACAGAGTGTGTACATGTATATATTTGTAATACTTCTTCCAAGTTTAAAATGATTACTGAAATAATCTTAACATATCCAACAATAAAGAATGAAGAAATTCTTGCTCCCCAAATGTGAATGAAAATGAAATATGACCTAATTTCCTCACAAGCATGTAGCTACTAAAAGAAAGCCTTATTGAATGAAAATAAATTAAAATATAGTATTGCAAAGTGTATATTAGTGACATTAACAAATGTAAAGGGATTAAACTTAAAAAAATATGATTCAGAAGATCTCTGTAGCAAGAGGTAAAAATCAAAATCGATTCATATATTATTTGTAAATTTGAAAACATGAAAGAAAATTGTTTTATAAGTGAATAATGAACAAAAGTAATCATCTGATTGTAACAAAACAGGTTTTTGCAATATTATCCCTTTATATAATTCTATCCACAGGTACTCTTATATAGATAAGAAAGTTGTAATTTTATAAAGTTATTCTAATAAGTTTAGACAAAATGAATTATGAAACAGTAATTTACATAGTAAATTTAAGTAAATCTTACTTCAGAGTAATCTTCGTATTCATATTTATGGTAAAAATGCACTGTTTCTCTGATTTAATTATATTTAAATTAAAAATATGAAATAAAAATGTTTAATGATTACAAAGTGTGTTATGATTATAATCCTTAATACCCTCAATAATTATTAACTATACCATGTCAAAAATATATAATTTATTATACTTCCTGGTTGCAATTATTTTTTAAATTTGGTGCAATTCACAATAGAGGAAATTCAAATTACTAAAACATAGGTAATCACAGTAATCCTTACAAATAAGCAACAGAATACATATTAGAAATCTATGTTACATTTATTAAAAATTGGAGCGACAAGGATATTGTCATGCTCCCTTCACATTCCCTTGAAGAATGTGAAGAAAATGACACAGTTTTTAATAGGATTATAAATTAGTTCATTCTGAAGGGAAATTTGGGCAGCACTCTTTGATTCAGCTGTTTTTTCAGGACTATTTAGACTGAAGAAATAATGTTATACAATTGTATATTTAAAAAAAAAAAAAAAAAACAAGTAGCAGCCTAAATCACAATTTAGAATTATTCAAATAAGCCTTTAGGAAAAAAACATACAGTCTCTTAAATTATGATATATTCTCAAAAGGAAAAAAAAAAAACAAAAAAATACTAATGAGTCATTAAAATAAGAATGAGTGTTACAGTGGGGTGATAACTTTTAAATAACATTATAAGGAAACAGTTTATAACAAAATATTTCATACCTCACGTGTGTCTACTCACAAACACCCTCACTCTCCTTTTCAGAGATGTGGTAGAATTCGTTTTTCTTACCCACTTGCAGTTAGGCCATATGACTTGATATTTCCAGCTAAGCATACACAGGAATGATAGTGTTCCCTCCAGACAGAAGCTTAACATGTCAGCACTTTTCACCTCATTATCTTTCCCTCTGCCCAGGAAATATGGTCACTCTGTCAGCTTAAATCCCAGAGTGGAAACAAATAGGTGAATAAGAGCTTTCTACTTGACTGTTGTTCCATGTGAAGGGTGAGCGAAGAATTACCATTTGGTCTTGTAAACATCTGAAATTCTGCAGTTTTCCCACAACGCGACCTGGTCAATCCTCAGGGTTAGTCCACGTCCTCCTTGGACTGTTTTAGTATTTGGAGAAAGTATAAAACATACATATGTTGCTATACAAGTAGATGATAGATAGATAGACAAATATAGATACACACATAAACACATAGGTTTCTGATGGTGTCTTTTCTTTTGACATGTAAAACCGTATAGTCCAAATATACCTTGACCAGATACTTCTACATCTAATGTCTTGACAACAATTCTAAAATTTCCTAAATTTTAAAATCTACCCTAGAAATATAATAAAATATCATTATTTTATTAACTAGTTTTTCTCTGGGAAAACTGACTGTGGTTTAAATTACCTCAAAATCCACTATAGACACCTTGTGTCTAATCACAAGGGTTATAAAAAATGGATATAACACAAAATAATAATGCATTATTTGGTTGAGAATTCAGGTAAAATCTTTTCATATATGTTCTGCATTCTTCACAACACAAATGTATGAATTAAAAATGGTACCTTATAATTATAGTTTGTATTGTTTGGGGTTAATATACAATGTGTACTGTGATGGTTTAGATTCAAAATCAATTAATCTTTGATGTTTCTCTCTAATACCATCTTCTCCAAAACAAAAAGTAGGGAAGACTGAAAGTATTTTATAGAAACAGAAATAACATTTCGTTTGTTTTGAATTGAATAGAATAAGACAGGTTTTAATTTCATATAAACATGGGATGAAGGTTCAGTGCAACATGAAAACAAAAGTCTTAAAAATTTGGAAAAGGTGAGAGCACAAAGTGAGGGAGATTTTCTGTTCGTTATTGGGATGTGGATGACATATCTTTAGGAAAGGAAAGATGGGCTGCTACATTCTCTATATGCACAGGAGGAATATTTCCGGGAACTTGAGAGACTTCTCTTTCAATGGAGTAAGTGTGGCTTCCTCATTCTTTGATTTGAGTAAGATGAGGCAGAAATAGTCTAAGCAATACATACGCATGAGTCCAGCTGGATGAAAAGCAATGTCATGTTAGCAGGCAGCCCCAGGATTATTTGAAAGAGGGGATTCTTGTACGATAAATGGTTCTAATTCTAGCTGCTTCTGAATAATGGCTACTTTGTTCAAACCGCTTAAACTTTGTTCTTCACTTACAAAACCAAGAAGCTGAGAAATGAGTAGCTCCATTCACACCTCTTACTCTGTGTGTCTCAAGGCCATCATCTGGAATGCAGCTTTAAGCTACATTGATTCTGAGAATAAAATCTATTTAACACAGCCAATCTCTGGATGGGCTTTTTATTTCAAAACTCAGAGATCATTATGCCACCATAAAAACACATCCACCAACTGTGTATTACTTTTTCGCAGGCATTTTAAAAGAGAAGCTGAAGGCTGGCCCTCAACTAGGTTTAGCTGTTTTAACTTGTAGGTAATTAGGCAGTTTGTCAGATTATGAAGCAATCACTCTTCAGTGCAGAGAGCCGTCCTAACAGCACCAGCAGCGAGCCCAGTGGAAGCAGCTACTGTGGGAGCAACAGCAGCTATAAAAGCAGCTACTGGAGTTTAGACAATATGAGACCAATGATACCATGCTCTGTGCATCTAACTTACCTCTTTTTGCTCTTCTGAAAGGTAGTTTTTATTTTCCTATTTTACCAGTCTGGGAAAGAAGTATGAAGATCTATCTTAAAAGTGAAGTCATATAGCTAGGGTCATAGAATTTCTTTAAAAGCTAATCATTTTTAATATTTCAAGTTATCTTTGGTCAAATTATCCCCTAAAATTATTTTTTCTGTTTATATACATGAAGCAAAAGTTAAATTCACACATCGTTGTGTCTAAATAGTGCTATTACAATAAAACTATTCATCTTTGCACACGTTTTCATTAATTTAAATGATTTGACCAACATTAAAATATACTTTGCAGAAGAGCTAAATGTCTAATTATGCACTATCGCCATTCCCAAAGGATGGATTTGACTAATATTTTATAAGACAAGCACTTGACTTGCTCAAATTTTTATTTTCACGATTGTCGTATTTTATTTTATATTGCTAAATTATGCACTAATATATCCGAACAAGGAATGTTTCCTATGTTTAATGATTATTAGTCATTGGCCATGATGTTTTTTTAATAATCCCACATGCTGAGATCTACTTGGTTTGAATTAAAGGGTTAGGTCTTGTAGATTAACTTTTATAAAATGTACTAATTTCTATTCCTACCCACTTCTATGATAGCTTTGAGATATTACTTTTAATTAAATTCATGCTTTTATGGCCATAGCCAGTCTATATAAAACTACCTACAAATACTGTTTATGTTGTAGTTCTACAGGGGGAAGGGAGGCTGGTAATTAAATAAAATAACTCTTTGAAATAGTAGAAAATTATAGCAGCTAAACAACACTGGAGTAATTAAAAACTCAAGTGTTTAGTGTCATCCAAATACAGAGTAACTTGACTATTAACACTTAGGTAAAAGAATATTATAAAATATTAGGAATTACAACTTCGGAGTAAATGTTAATGTTCTTATATAAAAGAAAGTGTTGCTATCACAACTGCAGTATGTCCCAGGATTACACGTGGAAATCACTCAGTGTGACATTGGTGTGGGGGGTGTGCTGTTAAAGAGAACTACTCAATGCCTTGAGGAAAAAGAACTTCCTCATAAAGTATTTTTATTCAAACAAGTCAAGGATAATGAAGAAGTGAATACTGCCTGATATTTTCCTCTGCTACAGGGAGGTTTAAAAGGAGTAAAACAAATTAACAAAGAGAAAAACATAGTCCTCTTTTAAATGCGATCAAGGAAACTCCCCTAGCAAAAATATTTATAGACGACGTCAGCTTCTCACTCTTCCTTCATGATCTCGCGTGACAGCGGTTCCCTTCTGCTTCAAGAAAGGGATAATTAAAAGTAGTTTTATGAGTTGTACATTAGTTGTTCATAGTTACATGCTAAAGTAAAATTTCTTAAATGTGACTGCTATAAATTATCATTAATTCTCCTTTTAGATTCGGTTTCAAAAAATAAATCAATAAATTAAATATTTTAGTATTTTTTTTTCTTTTTCAGGAAAATATTTTTAGCTCGAGATTTCAGATGTAAAGAAGAAGGCAGCTTCCCTATTAACCACGGAATAAATAAGATTTCCAATTAAAAGAGCTGTGTACATAGCTCAGGGGCAGAGTGCTTGCCTGGCGTGTGTGAGGGTCTAGTATCAATCAACACTGAAAAATAAAACTGCAGAATCTTTAAGTAGCAAAGTCCATCAAAGTGGCATTTTCTCACTTTGAAATGCCACAAAAATGTTAAAAATATTAATTTTCAATGTAAACGTTTCCTGAGTAGTAGAGAAATATTTTAATTTCTTAAATCTTATTATGTATGCTTGTCATGGACTTTCAGAGGACCTCAGACATTCTGATTTTTTTTTTGTTATATCAGAAAATATTAATTATGGTCACATGAGAGATAACTGAGTTATCAAAATAAGATATTAAAAAAAACTGTCCATCAATTTAAACTTGCCTAATACATGAAATCTAAGAGAAGAAAATCCACTGTACTTCTTTTCCTTTTCTTCAGCTTAGAGTTAATTTAACCTCTTTTCTTTACCAGGGCTCACGCTAAGGAATATAGATATTATGTCTATAATATCTGTCTTCCATCAGATATTAAAGTTTAGATTTAGCGGCCCCAGAAGTCTCGTGTGTTCAGAGGTGGGGACTTTGCAATGTGGAGAATGCTCTATTCACCCAGTGTGAGTTCAGCTGTGCTTGTGCTGGTAGGAGGTGGAGCTAGGTTCTTGGGGCTGGGTTATCGGTTATCGGTTATTGGTTATTATCGGAAGGGTGTAGTCTTGTCCTCAGCTCCTCCCTCCTCTCTTTCTGCTTCCTGCCTGCCATGGGGAGTGGAGCTGTCTTCCATCGTGCCCTTCACCATGCCACTTCTCTCTTGGAGCCAGCCAACCATTTGCCGAACCCAGAGGAGACTGTGAGAGAAATAAATATCTCCTTCTTTAAGGTGTTGGTGTAAGGATTGTGTCCAGCCGTGAGAAAGGTGTGTGAGACAGCAGTGAGTACCTTCTGGTGATTGGTCATCTTTGAGTGAAATGGACATGGAAGAAAGAAGACTTTTAGAATTTGCCTAGGCATCTATTACATTTTTACACACATCAGTAAATTATATCTACATATTTTCTTAACCCTCCATTTTTATAATATAAGCCAAATGCTAAAAATGTCATCAGCATGACATTCTGTACTTCTATTTTAAATTAATATAAAGCAATATTCAAAGAACAAAATTCTAGTGGAATAAAGTGATGGACAAAAAATGAATGAGATTTGGTCTTATATTGTTGATAAAAGGAATGCTTCGATGTAGACCTCAGTGTATTTGTACAGAATGTGAAACCTGGAATATACAAACGCATAACGCCTTCCTGGGCCATCAAGCTTCACTGTTCAAAGATCTAAAAAATAACAATACATCTTTACTTGCCTTTAAATTACCTAAAAATCACTTAACTCTCCCTTAGTGTTAGCAATAGAAATTTCAATCTCCATACTGTTATCTTCACTGGTATTTGAAGTAGGACATTTTTGTAATTCAAGAATTCAGAGACACAGCTCTGCGTTATTAGCCACAGCTTAGAACATGTAGCTGGCTACCTCTTTGTTCCTCAAATCCTAGCAATAAGCATTACTTCGCTGTTCTCTTTGGAGAAGATGGATTCTCTAATATAATATGGAGATAAAATTATTATTATTACCATATAAAGGTGTATATTTACTTTCCCAATTGCTTCATGGGTTTTCTCTCCAAAAATCAATGATGTAAGTTCTTGAATGGGTCATGGTCAGAGATACAGGATACCTTACTCTTAGGTTTCTGCTCATCTCGTTCATTCTACTGTGCTGAACATATCCATATCTCTGCCTCTGCTTTCCAGACATAAGAACAGTGAGAGAAGTCCATGCTCTAAAGAAGCTACTTTTAAGGGCTGAATTGAAGTGCCATTTCTTCTTCTGTTTCTCGCTTTCAACAAGCAGCTGGATTCCCACATTTAACAAGTTGACTCTTTATTCTAAGCATGACCCATATACAAACACACATGCAGATACACACACACACACACACATGCACAAACACACACCCCCTTCTTTAGGGTACGATTTAAACAATAGGATAAGGACAACAGCTGCTCCAGAAGTAAAGTCCAGTATAGATAGTTAGATCACTCTAATTTCCAGAACCACTCATGTTATTGTACCCATCAGCACTTTTATCCCAGAATGATGAATGCTAATGCAAAATTTAAATCGACCTTCCCTACCCCTTCCCTGAAAAATATACTCTCATTTATTACTTTTAATAAAATTTTAGGATTTAACAACTGCAAGATATGGTTACGCAGTCCCAGTGCCAAATAATTTTTGTTGCTCTGTCTCCTTTGTTGCAATTTATAACAATTTCACTTCATCCAATATTAATCTAGAAATCATTCAGATTGTTATATTGTTTCCTAAATGAGTACTACCACCGATACTATATGTACAGAAGTTTATGTGAGAGTGTGTGTGTGTGTGTGTGTGTGTGTGTGTGTGTGTGTGTGTGTATTACAAGGGATAGAACCTAGGGCCTCTTGTATGCTACACATGCTATCTCTGAGGTGCATCCCTAGAGCTACATGCTTTTTAACTCTATTATGCATCTTTGGAATTTATAAAGAAGCCAAGCTGAAAGACTCCATTTTGCCTTACACAGTATTCCATTAAACCATTTTTCCTGTAACACTCCACTTTCCAGTTAAGTCATGACTAATACCGTTACAACTGCATGAAACATAATTTTTGGAATAGTAGGGTGATCAAGAGGTTAAATTATTTTGCCTGTTTTTGTCAACACACTACCATCGCTTATTTTCTTTGAAGATATTCTTTATTTTATATAATATAGAACTATAATAGAACAGGTGAACAACTGTAAGAAAGAAAACGAATGACAATTTGTCACTATTTTTAATTTCACTTGACTTTTTGGTTTTTTTGTATGTAAGATTTTATTTTTCAGACAACTGTCTTCAATGTTATCAAATTCTGTAGAATTTTATATGTTATTACTAATATATGCTTTTTTTGTATATACAAAAAGTCCACATATTTGTGAATTAGTAACATGTGTACTGTGTCACAGACCATGTAACCATTTCCCAATTGCCAGCCTTTTTTCAGCCTAGATATTTTCTGCTACAACTATGCAGCAATGAAGATTTAAGAAAAATAAATGGCTATTTTTTCTATTGAATTTATATCAATGTTTAGACTTTTAGGATTAGAAAGATACTATATAAAATTTTATATTTTATTATTCTTTGTGATATAAATGATGAAATGGAAAATCTGACATCTTAATTTAATCTTGCATCATACAAAATTAAGTGGCAGCAACATAGCTGAGATTAGGACCCGATTTACTGGGCCTAGGATTCTTTCTCTTGCATAATAAATTTAGAATTGGCATTATAAACTCACTAGAGTAAGATAATTGCAGAAACACCATGGTAATTTTAAAGCTGTCTTAAATGGCTATTGGCTCACACTTTTATAAATAATGAAATGCTTTTCTCTTTATTTATGCTTCAATAACTGTAGGTAAATAAAATAAATGTACTGCAAAATTCGTATTTGTTTTATTATAATCTGCATGTTTAGAGCCAAAATAAAACTTCTTAAAGTTTTAAAAACTCTTCAACTCTTTTCTTGAAGTCAGTTTTGAACTGCAGAGAACATTATTAAAGTTTATAAGATATACAAAACATTAGCTACCAAAATCTGCTAATGCAGCATTTAAACATAAAAGATAGATGAGGAAATTCAAAGTGATGACTATGTGCTATTGTTCATGCAAAACCAGATTCCAGGCCACCAGGTCACCTCAGAAACTAGATATAGATATACACATAATACATATTTTCTGTATTTCATGCATCAAAACTATCTAATCATTTTACATTTGTTTATGTTCATTCTTATTTCCGGTGTAAGCAGAGATCAAATTGTATCCAAAGTGAGTTTAGAATCTGAGACATGTTTCGATAGCCAATTAGAAGGAAAATATAGACTACATCTTAGAATAGTCATTGAAATTTTTCAAATATCATTTACTTTTATTTAACAATTGTGTATATATTGTTACGTTAGCAATGTATCCGGCCAATTTTATGCAGATTTTGAAAAATACAGGCCACTGTAATTCCACTTTTAAAATACACATACTTCTATTCTTAATAAAATAGACTCTTGCAAATTATAGTGGATATGTCCTTTTATTCCGGTGTTTGTCACTGTTATCATTGTTGTTAGTCATCTTTAGAGGTAGGTCTCCTACTTAACACAGTTCTCACATATATTAGTCCTTATAATATTGGATTAAACTTAATTTTTTCAGTAGTCTTATTCAAATAAGACAACACATATGAAAGTAGTGGTATGTGGGTAAGAAGAAAATAATATTTTATGTATTTTTAAATGACCCTTTCCCCCGAAAACAAAGATGTGACGTGGGCCACATTTGACAGACTCTTTGTTCTCCATCCTTCTTCCCAGAGCTTTCAGACCTGACGCTGGGCCCTCCAGCCCTCCTTCCTAGCAACAGTTTCATCCTGTCTCCTGCCCCAATGTACTGACCACTTTTAGTGACTCTCTGTTTTGTACCTCAGTAATTCTTGCAGACTGCAGGAGACAGTGTATTTTAGGAAACATTGTAGGTACTCAGATCTATTTAAAAGCACCTGGACATGTAATTATGGTACAGCATGAAAATACTGAAATGCATCATGTGAAACAGATAGAATCACACTGCAGGCTGAAATGGGTTTCATAAGTGAAGTGACTTTCCATGAACGATGAGGGGGCAGGGAAGGAGGAGAGAGGGAGAGACGGAGAAAGAGAAAGCGAGAGAGAGAAAGTGGGAAAATGACTTGTGCAAAGGTAGAGAACTATGGAACATTAAGGCAAGCCGACAAGAAATAATACTGGAATTACAACTTACTTTGCAAGAATGTGATAATTGTGAGTATTTGAGAATTGAATTATAGGCATCATTGTTGTATTTAAGCAACTGAAAGTGAGAGAGATAAATTAAGGTCTAGAAATAAAACAGATGAGTCTCTAGGTACAAAGGAAAGTATAGGGCGTCTGCTTGAAAATAAATATTTCATTATAAATATGTATTATTTATGAAAACATGTGTTTTTTGAAGTTTTTAATGAAATATCAATAAAATATTTCAAAACACTTAAATACTGCTATTTCCTTTGTTATTTTCCTAAATGTAGCATTCATAGTTAGGGAGAGAAATTGTGCTTTCAAAAAACTACACTTTGAGGCCTGAAAACAGGAGAGCAATGTTTCTGGTTTCACAGTATGACTCCCTCTTCCACTCCGTCTTCCTGATATAGACTGTGCAAACAGTGGCGGATCTAGTCCCTAGTTTCATCACTTCGTGCTGGCAAGAGGAAGGATGTGACACTAGTCATAAAACTCCTCCTCATTTAAAAACTTCCACAGTTGGATCTTGATTTTCCAATCTGCTTTGTCCAAGAATGAATAGTTTTCAAGCACAAAAGTTAATTTGATGAATAGATATGAGTAGTTTTATTTGATATATTGCTAAGTGTACTACAGAGGAACTTATATTTCATCATTTTATCTTTAATCCATCTGGTTCAAAATAAGATGTAGGCTGCATCACCATATACGGCACGCAGTGTTATTCTTCTGTGTAGAATTTCCAGGAAAGTCTCAGTAGAAAACTGATCCTATATGTGAGGTCTTCACATTCAAGCCTGGTTATGGAAGTCTTCCAGCTCAGAAAGGAAGAAAGCAAAGTCTCTGTAACTTAAGTATATTTATTTTATGGTTAAAAGTTCAACTCTCCTGATTTTCCATCAGGGAGCATATCATGTATTTTAGTGCAAACAGAATGTTCATCAAAATATGACACTTCCTTTACTTTGCCGTGAGTTCTGCTTTAAATAAAAAAACTGGTGATTTAGGTGTACATTCTACACTCGTAAGGAAAATTTCAAATATTTGCATGGTAATTAGGTATAGCTGTATTTTCACAGCTGCAAGGTATGAAAACGTATAGCAATATTTGATATGTTGTAGCATTTACCTCTCTTACACATAAAAACCCGTATTTTTCAATATATCATTTATATGTGTGCATGTATGATATTTCCCTTAATTTGGCTAGTTCTATCAAATTCGATTCAGTTATATGAGAGAATCGTTGGGGTAAAGTTTAAATGAATCCAACAATACCATTGCTTCCTGTGGACAGTAAAACTCTTACATGAAAAAAATGAAAGCACTTAGGGTAATGTTCTGAGATTAACATAGATCTTTTTGTCAAAATAACTGCTTCAAGATGATGTCGACAGAGGGAAGCAGAGCAGGGATTTCAGTGACAGACAGTATAGGAACTTCAGCAGGGATCTGATAGGGAAAAAAGATCTTCTAGTTCTCTTTTCTTTTTGCATTCACTTTCTACATAGTAATATTTGGAAAGTCTTTGGCAGAATGTTACTTTCTTTCTAGAGCATTGCACACATGCACTGCAGTTCTTCAGAGCAAATGCAGGGTCTAGAAGACAGTACAATGGAATAAACTTGGGTAGGGTTACTTGCGTTGAGCAGAAACTATACCGCCAGACCCAAACGTCTGTCTGCTTATTTGCTATGTGCATGCCTATGTCTAACAATATTCAGCTCCCTTGTGTCTAACCACAGGCCAATTTTCATCTAGTAATTTTTCAAAGAGGAAATAATGTATTGCACTTAATTAGAAATAATATGAAGAAAGCAAAAAAAAATTAGTGACTTTTTAGATGATTTAAAGAGGTTCTACAGGAGAGTGTTACATCTGTAGCTACCAGGTGGTCATGAAATATACTCCCCAAAAAGTTTATATAACACTGTAGAAGCAGAATAGATGCTAGATTTAGTTACAAGTGATTCAAACCTTTTAGTCACTTATTAAATGTAGAAACACAGGTACTATATTTGCATTAGATGGATTCTAGAGTACAAATGAGCATAAAAAAATAAACAGGAAAACATACAAAGTATTTGTAAATTGCCATGTATAAGTTTATAACTCACGCACAGAACTTTATACACTGCAGAGGCAAAGTGCACTTACGGGATGTCTTAATACTTTTGATCATAGAACTTTCCAAAAATGGTTACCCAGAAAACATAAAAAGGCTGGTTCATGTAACGATATGGCCTCGTATAACGATTTATCTAATCTCTTCAGTATATAATCTCCACAGGTAAAACCCTTGGTAAAAATGTAATCAGACTGTAAATCTTCAATGATTTAATAACTGACCAAAAATGAAAGTGAACATATGCTTCAATTTGTCCAGGAAAATTGGCTTAGGCACTTCTGAGTTGGAATCTAAGCAACTGGATTAGATTATGAGTTAATTCACTTTGGAACAGATTTCAGAGCACCTACTGTTTAACTGTACACACATACATGTGCTTATAATGTTTTTAAGAATACCTTATAAGTTGTTCCTTAATGAAATGTGGACAGATTTCATATTAATATTTTATTAGTTATTTGCTTCCATGAGAATTTATCACTATGATTTTCTACATTAGATCAAACTAGGAGATACAGTTCATGAGTTTTAATTTTTTTAATTACATAATTAAAGAAAAAAACAGATTCAGTGCTAACATAGAAAAGATAGACATACTTCAAAACAGAGTCTTCTTTTCCATAAACCTTGTGCCAGTTAAACTTACTGCCAACTTGATGAGATGAAGAGACCCTGAGAGAGGTGCTGGGATCATGGGACACTGCACCATCGGCGGATTAACCCACTGACATTCACTGCGGTGTGTGTGTTGTTAGGCACGGGTGCCGAGCTGGGAAGGTGCCGAGCTCCTCCGCTTCTTTTTTTTTTTTTTTTTTTTTTTTTTTTTTTTTTTTTTGGTGCTGGGAATCGAACTCAGGGCCTTGTGCTTGCAAGGCAAGCACTCTAACCACTGAGCTAAATCCCCAGCCCCTCCTCCGCTTCTTTCTGTTTCCCAGCTTTGTCCCGCCCTGCTCTTCCGTTAGGCTGTCTCTGCCTCAGAGCTAGGCAACCATGAACTGCACAGTCTTAAACTATGAACTCAATTAAACTTTTCTTCTTGTAAGCTGTGGATGTCAGGTATTCTGTCTCAACTACAGGAAAGCTGACCAATACACTCCTTTAAAATTCTGCCCCCAGAGAATTGCACCATTTCAGATTTCATAATGTAAAACCGTGGTTTTTCTCCACTTTCATGAATTCACTAATTTCTATATGTGAATCATCTTTAAATATACACCTGGAACAGCGTCATTTCCACTGCACTTCAGATTCATGTGGTCAGGCATAGTTAAGTGACATTTTGTATGTGTTTCAAAGCCATAGTATCCAAAACTGAAAACATTAAATTTCCCTCAAAATGCACAACATTTTAGTTCTACTACTATCAGTGAAATCATATAATTCACCTGTACATCTGGGATTTGTCTGGAAATTACTTATTACTTTCAATATGCATATAGATTGGTAATCGATCTTGCTGCTTCTACCTTCTCTGTCAGTTTTGTATCTACCCTGCCTGTCCCATCTCCACCTCCACCGGCTCTGCCTTATACCAGCCAATCATCATTGCACCGTCCTACCTAGTCTAGCTGGTTGTTGTTCAAAATTTGGCAGGCTAACCTTTCTAAAACTACTGAGAACAACAAGAATGAAAATGTGATCCCTTTTAGCTCCCATCAGCAATCTGTTTCATTGGGTTCAGTTGCCTGCTGGGTCAGGTAAACATTCCATAGCACAGCATGTAAATCTCTATTCTCTGCCTAACTCCCTGGAGTTACTGTTGTGATCTTCAGTCCACATACACCCAAGATATTACTCAAACAAAAGTGTTTAGCCTTCTTGAATTACTTGAAACCCTGAGGAATACAAAGAAGAATGCAAATCATTCTAATAGCAATATTGTTGATGATTAAGAAATGTCCTAAAGTATTCAGGAAGAAACTCATTCTGTGGGCTGTGGAGTGGGAGTGAAGAGAGGCATTGAAAGGTGCCGTAGTGTGAAAATTACAATAAAAATCAAGTCACGCATTGCGAAGGACCTGTTGTGCAACTTATAAATGAGATTTGTAAATATGTAACCCACATGCTGGCAGTAGCAAACTAGATTAGAGAGTTAAAATGTTTTCATTTTATTTTGTTTTTTAATGGAGAGTAATGGAATTCATGTATTTTTAAATTGAGTAGCTTTTATGGATATACCTCATTTAGCTCACATTACTGAAGAAGAGCATTGCTCTGCCTAATATGAAATAGTCAGATACCTGAGAATATCCCTAAAAATTAAGTATTTAGCATTTCACTTTCAGAAGAGCAGCTCGAAGATCTCTTCAGACTCTTACCCTAGAGAAACAAGTAAACTGACAAAACAGTACAAAAAATAATTAACATATGTAGAAATTTCCCTACAGGCATATATCAAGTAAAGATGTAATTACTCAAGAACAGCTCATAAAATTCTGTAAGAACAGCAAATATCAGTGGCATTTGAGGCACAATCTTCCTACTCCATCACGAGGCTGAGCTGACTTCAGGGGAGGTTACCACGAGTAACTGTGGCCAGGAAGGCACAGATCTCCCTCTCTTCGCCTGTCAGTCGAGAGCAATCATCTGCAACTCATGGGGAGGGTCCAGGAACCAGTATTTTTTCACGTCCTCCAGATGTAAATTAAAGAGATTAAGACCTAATGAGCTCATCTGAGAAGTTAGGAACAACTTTCCTCTATGCAGTCTACACCTAGGATGGATATTCTAAACACACACGGCAGGGATGCCACAATTACTGTGCCCGCTCAGCAGCCTGCTTACAGGGTAGAGGTTTCATCCTGGGGGAGGCAAGCTGAGAGAATTATTTCTACCACACAGCCTAGTGCCAGACTTTTCCAAGAGACTGAGTTCACAAAAACAGAATGCTCTGAAACTCTCCTCAAAGCCACTTACTTTATTCTGAAGTGTGGGGAAGTTCATTCTTAAAGCCATGCTTAAAAAAGAGTTTCTTTTTATTTATTTTTTATTAGTACATGTTGGCAGTACTTTATGTTTGCATTCCTTTTGTGGAATCGGCTTATGTACATAACACATCTTAATTCTTTTTGTGTCCCTTTTTTCTCCCCCTTTCCATCTCTTGATCCCCTTTTCATTTGAGAAAGATCTCCCTACTCCTTAGTATCTTTTTTTGCTATTTATTTATAATGTGGTTTTCTCATATGAGAGAAACTGTGCTATTTAAGCTTTTGTGTTTGATTTAATTCACCTGAATTTCTATTGTCAAGATGTGTATCCACTTACATTCAAATGATTCAAGTTTATCATTCTTTATGGCAGAGTAGTACTCCATTGTGTGTGAATTCCACATTTTCTTTATCCATTCATTTGCTAATGGCTAATGCAAACCATAGACCATCTGGTTCATTAGAGGTAATATAGAAAATACACAGCAAACAAAAGCCCTGCTGGGATCTCTGATTAACCATAAAAATTAACTTTACCTGCATTGAATTAGAGCTGAATGGTGAACAATATTTATGGCAGGATATTATTGAAAAATATAAAGCAATCAAGTGGAAGTTAGGATCCTAACACGTGGGATGTAATACCACATTAAATTTACTTATTAATAGAGCCATCAGAGAAAGTGACAAAAACAGGCTTGCCATTTTTGTCAAACAGAATTGCTAATGAAAAGACACAAATATTAAAAAGGCATAAGTGGAAACACTGGGGCTTAAAATTATAATTTAAATTAAAATAATACAAGGAGAGATCAACAATAGTTTTGAACTTGCAGAAAAAAAATAATTGGCAAACTTTAAGAACAACAGGAATTTATACAGAACAAAGAGAAAATAGAATGAGGATAAAAACTTACAGATGTATGGAACACTTTATGTGCACCAACACAGCATAATAGAAGTATCAGAAGCAGAATAAAAAGAGGAAGAGAATTGAAAAATATTAAAGGAAATAATGGCTGAAACTCCTCAAGTTGATAGATACACATTAATGGACACATCCAAGAATCTCAAAAAAACTCCAAATTGAAATGCACAAGGAAGTCTGTACCAAGACACATCATACTGAAAGATCTGATAGTCAAAGACAAAGAAAATCTTGATAGTAGCAAGAATAAAATTGCTTATCACACACAAGTGAAATGTGGTAAGATGAAACGCTGAGTTCTTACCAGAACAGATGGAGGGCAGAGGGGAATGGAAGGATGTATTCAAAAGGCTGGGGTGGGGGGGGGGGGACTGCCAAGCAACAATCTTAAATCTAGTAAAACTATTTTTCATAAATGAAGTAAATTAAAGATATTCCTAGGTAAACGACATCTGAGAAAATTCTTGTAATTTCAGATGAGTTTTACAAGAAATGCTAAAGAAGGTTCTTAAAAGCAAATACATTCACAGGAAATCTGAACCCACCTAAAAAAATAAATGTCACTGTTATAGATATTTCTGAAGTTACAATAAATCATATGAGTGCAAATGTATAAATGATACACATACAGTTGTACTATTGGCCTATAATATATACAGTATAGCATTTGATAAAGCAATTCAAAGGTTGTAGGTAAGAGCAGGAACCAGGGTCAAATGAAAATAATAAGAAATAACAAGCAAAGTTATATATTAGAAAACTATAAATATTTACTTGTTCTCATTTCTTTTCTCAGCCTCCTATAACAGATAACACTATCTAAATGAATAACAATCCATTGTCAGTAGCATGTACAGATATATATATATATATATATATATATATATATATATATATATATAATAGTAGCACGACAAGAAGATGTATGATGGAATAGACCCATACAACAGTAGTTTTCATATTTCACTGGATTAAAAGTATGCATCTTAAATTTATCTTAATCTAAAGGTACATAGTAAAACAGAAGGGAATCACAAAGAATATAACCCAAAATGTAATTTTTTTAATTATCTAAAATAAATTCCTATAAATTCACTACCTATATTTTTCTATCTTAGCTGAAATTATATGAACATTGATTAAAACTCCTGTGGCAGTTGGAGTTCTTGTTTAGGACTATAACTGACAACTCCAATTTGTTCAAATGGTTCTTCTCTAATGGGAATTTGAAATATTCAGAATGCTACACTTATCCTGTCTGCCTTGTGTTCTCCTCTGTTACCTGTTAAGTGATAATACTTTATTTATATATTGTATAACACATGTTACAATGTGACTAATTGATTGCAGTGACTTTCATATTTGCCTTTATCACAGCAACCAGCTCAGAGTGCCTCAAAGGTGGAAAACTAAATAAATGTATGACAAAGGACTAAATAGAAGATCAGAGATTAACCACTTGAGGTGGTTAAGAGCGAGAACTCTGTTTGAAGGTTTGCTGACCCCTTTGCTGACAGTAGTTCTAAACATACTTCTACTCTATCTACTTCAGTTCTCTCATTTGTTAAAGATAGATATGCAATAGTATGTAACTCATAAGATTGTTATTAGGAGTAAATGAGTTTCTATCTATAGGCTAAAAAGGTAAAGCTTAGTAGTGGAAGCATATCTGGGCACATTAAAGACCTGGGTTCAATTCCCAGCTGCAACAAAAAACAACAAAAAAAGTGCCATGTAAATATAACCATTAGAAACAACTCTTGCTTGCAATAATCATTGTAAACATTGTGTCTGCTCATATTATTAATGTACAGATGGGCTACCTTCTTGTTGAGTTACTGCTATGGTCTCTGTCTAGATGTCACCCCAAAGGCTCATGCACTCATAGGTGGCATTTTTGAGACGTGATTGGATCATGAGGGTGTAATACTTATCAGCAGATTAGTCCGCTGATGGAAGTGAGGCTTATTCTGAGAAGGTGGGTCATTGGGGGCATAGCCTGGAAGGGTCTATCTCTCCCTCCCCCTCCCCTCTCTCCCCCC